>UESW01002900.1:0-146548 GCA_900491605.1 Calamus simplicifolius
GAGATAGAGAAAGAGTCAATGGAAGCACGGCAAACACAAGATATTTTATAGTGGTTCGGTGCATCCAACACCTACGTCCACTCCCAAGATTCACTTGGGTCCACACTATAATCTCCTTGATTACAGCCGAGTTGTTTTCCAAGCTCACAACTCAAACTTGTTGTTTTCCCGGGATCACAACGAACCCAGCCGGTTTTCAAGGGCTCACCAGCACAAAAACCTAACACAAGCTTTACCAAGCTTGTACCGAGGTAAGACTACCTCCACTAGTTCAATCCCCCTGATTGAACTAGACACAAATAATAGAAATGTTGTTTTTCAATTACAAAGCTCCTTTGAGCAAATAATCAAATATAAGAAAAAGGGTTAGAAAAGCCTGATAAGATTGCAGATGGTTGGCTTTGGCTTTCTTCTTTTCTTCTTTTCCTCCTCTTGAAGTGTTGAATCGGCCTCAGCAAGATTCTTGACAGAAACTTGGAGTTGATTTGAAGCTTTTCCTCTTTTCTTTGAATGTTGAAAATCCTTGAGATCTCTTGAAAGCTCTTGGATTTTCTTCTGACTTCTTGGATTGATGAGCTTGAGCACAGAAGGAGCTTCCTTTGATTTCACTTTTTCTTTCACTCTATTTTGAATAGATTTTTTTAATGAAGCTCTGTTTTTCCTTTTTCTCTTTTTTCTCTTGAAGTGAATTCTCTCTATATGTATGTCTTTGATTTGAAAAGGCTTCTCTATTTATAGATTCTGCAAAAATATAGCCGTTAGAAACAAAGAAAAATAGCCGTTAATTAAAAATCTTACCGTTGATGCTGAGTTGGCATTCGAAAAAATCTCGCCCAGATTTGCTGGAGTTGACTCCTGCTTTCCGCGAGTCGGCTCGAAGTCGTGATACCAAAAATAGAAATATTCAGAAAGTCAAAGGGTCGACTCATCAAAAATAAAGTGTCGACTCCTGACAATCGGGGGTTGACTCATGAAAAGTTGGGGGTCGACTCGCGAAATGCTCAGAAAAATATACCTCTGGTGTCTGAGCGGAGTCGACTCACACAGTCATGGAGTCGGCTCGCAGAATCGGGGGTCGACTCATGAATCACAGGGGTCGACTCGAGACAGACAGTCATTTCTGTATTCTGAGTGGAGTCGACTCTGAAACTCTAGAGTCGGCTCCGGAACGTATCAAAAATCAGAGAATTTTCTGATTGACTTGAAATTCGTTCCAGATTCATTTTAAATCAAATTTTTGACTTGAATATAATAAAATTGTCATTAGGAATCAATTCAAGAAATGTTCCAAAAACTCATTGATTATAATATGAAGTATAAAATTTCTTTTTGAAAGCTTAAACATGGAGCTTGAAGTTACTTTCAAATTGATTAAAGTTATCTTTAACATTTTCATTCATTGATCTAAATAAATTCATTGTTCATGTAAATAAACTCATTACATCTTTTAATATACTCATGGATTTTGGTAATCATCAAAATCAATAAGATTGGGGCAACAAATTCTCAACAATCTCCCCAACAGAATTTTTCTCGGATTCTTTACATAATAGAGCTTTAGAATATTCAACAAAAAGACTTTAGTAGTTGAAGAATCAATTCATGTTATCTTTGATGAATCTAATGATCTTCCATCAAGGAAGGGAAAAGGTATAAATGATGCAGATGACAATAAAGATCAATTCAAGAACATCACATTAAAGGACAAGAATGATACACAAGAGGGAAATGGAGAAGTGAACGCTGACCTACCTGAAGCCTCACAAGGTAATGATGAATTAGAAAGAGGTTGGAGGTATGTTCTTAGTCACCCCAAAGATCTAATTATTGGTGATCCTTCTCAAGGAGTTAGAACTAGGTCATCATTTAGAGATGCTTGCAATAACTTAGCATTTGTATCTAAAATTGAACCTAAATGTTATGATGATGCTAAAAATGATGTTGATTGGATTAATGCCATGCATGAGGAACTTAACCAGTTTGAAAGAAATAATGTTTGGACTCTTATTGAAAGACCACATGATCATCAAATTATTGGAACTAAATGGGTTTACAGAAACAAATTAGATGAACATGGTAATATAATTAGAAATAAGGCAAGATTAGTAGCTAAAGGTTATAATCAAGAAGAGGGAATTGATTTTGATGGAACTTATGCCTCTGTTGCTAGATTAGAAGCTATTAGATTACTTCTTGCTTTTGCTTGTTATATGATTTTTAAATTATATCAAATGGACACTACAAGAAAATATTGAAATAGCGATGCAAATTTAGCGACGCATCATTGCGTCGCTAAATTGCGACCACTTTGCGACGCCTCCGTGACAACAAAATATTGCGACGCAATTAGCGACGCATTAGCGACTCAATAAACCAGAAAATCAAAAAAAAATAATTTTTTTATTTAGCGACAAATAATGCATCGCAATATTTTTAAATTAATTTTTTATAAAATATAAATATGGGAAAAAAATATTGCGATGCAACTCAGTGCGTCGCAATGTTTTTAAAGAATTAAATATGTTAAATAGCGACGCATTAGCGACGCAATAAACCAGAAAATTAGAAAAATTATTTTTAATTTAGCGACGCACCAATTGCATCACAAATAATTTAAATTAAATTAATTTTTATAAAATATAAATATGAGAAAAAAATATTGCGACGCAACTCAGTGCGTCGCAATGTTTTTAAAAAATTAAATATGTTAAATAGCGACGCATTAGCGACGCAATAAACCAGAAAATTAAAAAAATTATTTTTAATTTAGCGACGCAATAATGCATCGCAATTATTTTAAATAAAATTAATTTTTATAAAGTATAAATATAAGAAAAAATAATTGCGATGCAACTCAGTGCGTCGCAATGTTTTTAAAAAATTTAATTATATTAAATAGCGATGCATTAGCGACGCAATAAACCAAAAAATTAGAAAAATTATTTTTAATTTAGCGATGCAATAATTGCGTCGCAATTATTTTAAATAAAATTAATTTTTATAAAATATAATTATGAGAAAAAAATATTGCGACGTAACTCAGTGCGTCACAATATTTTTAAAAAATTAATTATGTTAAATAGCGATGCATTAGCGACGCAATAAACCAAAAAATTAGAAAAATTATGTTTTAATTTAGCGACGCACTTGTTGCATCGCAATTATTTTAAATAAAATTAATTTTTATATAATATAATTATCATATTAAAAAATTACGATGCAACCCTTTGTGTCGCAATGTTTTTAAAAAAATTAATTATGTTAAATAGTGATCGGTCCAAATCGGTCGTGGTCGATCGGAATCAGGGCTTGGATCGATCGCAACGTCCGATCGGATCGATTGCCGCGGTCCGAGATCGGTCGTGGCCGATCGGGATCAGGATCGCAAATCGATATCGATCGCCACGGTCTCGGATCGATCAATCGATCGCATCGGATCATTGGACCGATCGCCACGGTCCGAGATCGTCGTGGCCGATCGGGATCACGGCTTGGATCGATCGCAACCATCGGATCGTCGGCGATCGGACCGATCGCCACGGTCCGAGATCGATCGTGGCCGATCGGGATCAGGGCTTGGATCGATCGCAACCGTCGGATCATCGCGATCTCGGACCGATCGCAACGGTCGGGATCGGTCGTGGCCGATCGGGATCAGGGCTTGGATCGATCGCAACCGTCGGATCGTCGCGATCGGACCGATCGCCACGGTCCGAGATCGGTCGTGGCCGATCGGGATCAGGGCTTGGATCGATTGCAACCGTCGGATCATCGCGATCGGACCGATCGCGGTCCGGGATTGGTCGTGGCCGATCGGATCAGGCTTGGATCGATCGCAACCGTTGGATCGTCGCGATCGATCGCAACGGTCCGAGATCGGTCGTGGCGATCGGGATCAGGGCTTGGATCGATCGCAACCGTCGGATCGTCGCCGATCGGACCGATCGCCATGGTCCGAGATCGGTCGTGGCCGATCGGGATCATGGCTTGATCGATCGCAACCGTCGGATCATCGCCGATCGGACCGATCGCAACGGTCCGAGATCGGTCATGGCCGATCGGGATCACGGCTTGGATCGATCGCAACCGTTGGATCGTCGCCAATCGCGATCGCCGGTCCGAGATCGTCGTGGCCGATCGGGATCAGGGCTGGGATCGATGGCAATCATCGAATCGACGCCGATCGGTCGATCGCACGGTCCGAGATCGGTCATGGATGATCGGGATCAGGGCTTGGATCGATCGCAACCGTCGGATCTTCGCCGATTGGACCGATCGCCATGGTCCGAGATCGGTCGTGGCCAATCGGATCACGACTTGGATCGATCACAACCGTCGGATCGTCACCGATCTGATCGCCACGGTCCAAGATCGGTTGTGGCCGATCGGGATCATGGCTTGGATCGATCGCAACCGTCGGATCGTCGCCGATCGGACGGATTGCAACGGTCCGAGATCGGTCATGCCGATCGGATCACGGCTTGGATCAATCGCAACCATCGGATTGGATCGATCGCGGTCCGAGATCAGTCGTTGCCGATCGGGATCAGGGCTGGATCGATCCGTCGGATGCCAATCGGTCCGATCGCCACGGTCCGAGATCGGTCGTGGATGATCGAGATCAGGGCTTGGATCGATCGCAACCGTCGGATCGTCGGCGATTGGACCGATCGCCACGGTCCGAGATCGGTTGTGGCCCATCGGGATCATGGCTTGCATCGATCATAACCATCGGATCATCGCCGATCGGACCGATCGCCACGGTCCGAGATCGGTCATGGCCGATCGGGATCACAGCTTCGATCGATCGCAACCGTCGATCGTCGCCGATCTCGGACGGATTGCAACGGTCCAAGATCGGTTATGGCCGATCGGGATCACGGCTTGGATCGATCGCAACCATCGGATCGTTGCTGATCGGATCGATCGCCGCGGTCCGAGATCGGTCGTGGCCGACCGGGATCAGGGCTGGGATCGATGGCAACCGTTGGATCGACGCCGATCGGACCGATCGCCATGGTCCAAGATCGGTCATGGACGATCGAGATCAGGGCTGGGATCGATGGCAACGGATCGATGCCGATCGGATCGCTACGGTCCGAGATTGGTCGTAGGGGATCGGTATCACGGCTTGGATCGATCGCAACCGTCGGATCGTCGGCGATCGACCAATCGCCACGGTCCAAGATCGGTCATGGCCGATCGGATCACGGCTTGGATCGATCGCAACCATCGGATCATCGATGATCGGATCGATTGCCACGGTCCGAGATCGGTCGTGGCCGATAGGGATCAGGGCTTGGATCGATCGCAACCGTCAGATCGTCAGCGATCTCGGACCGATCGCAACGGTCCAGGATAGGTCGTGGCCGATCGGATCAGGCTTGGATCGATCGCAACCGTCGGATCATCGCCGATCGGATCGATCGCCGCGGTCCGAGATCGGTCGTGGCCGATCAGGATCAGGGCTGGGATCGATGGCAACCGTTGGATCGATGCCGATCGGTCCGATCGCCACGGTCCGAGATCGGTCGTGGATGATCGAGATCAGGGCTTGGATCGATCGCAACCGTCGGATCGTCAGCGATCTCGGACCGATTGCAACGGTCTGCGATCGATCGTGGCCGATCGGGTTCAAGGCTTGGATCGATCACAATCGTCGGATATTCACCAATCGGACCGATCGCCACGGTCCGAGATCGGTCATGGCCGATCGGGATCACAGCTTCGATCGATCGCAACCGTCGGATCGTCGCCGATCTCGGATGGATCGCAACGGTCCGGGATCGGTCGTGGCTGATCGGGATCACGGCTTGGATCGATCGCAACTGTCGGATTGTCAGTGATCTCGGACCGATCGCAACGGTTCGGGATCGGTCATGGCCGATTGGGATCACGGCTTGGATCGATCGCAACCATCGGATCGTCGGCGATCAGATCGATCGCCACGGTCCGAGATCGGTCGTGGCCGATCGGGATCACGGCTTGGATCGATCGCAACCGTCGATCGTCGCCGATCGGATCGATCGCCGCGGTCTGAGATCGGTTGTGGCCGATCGGGATCAGGGCTGGGATCGATGGCAACCGTCGAATCGACACCGATCGGTCCAATCGTCATGGTCCAAGATCTCGTGGATGATTGGGATCAGGGCTTGGATCGATCACAACCGTCGGATCATCGCCGATCGATCTGATCGGTCAAGCAATTTCCTAGAAAATAAAAAGATAAAATAATTTTTAATATTGCGACGCATTTATTGTCGCAATGTTTTTAAGAAAAACAATAGTAATAAAAAAATTAAAAAAAATATGCGACGCAATATGTGCATCGCAATTATTTTTAGAAAATATAATTTTTATCAGTTATAATTATTAAAAAAATATTGCGACGCATTAGCGACGCATTTTCCTAAAAAATAATTTTTTTAGAGAAATAATTTTTAATATTGCGACGCATGTATTGCGTCGCAATGTTTTTTAGAAAAATAAATGTAATTAAAAAATTTTAAAAAAACATTGCGACGCATTATTTGCGTCGCAATTATTTTTAGAAAATATAATTTTATCAGTTATAAATATTTAAAAAATATTGCGACGCATTTGCGACGTAATTTTTTAGAAAATATAAAAGTTATAAATATTTAAAAAATATTGTGACACATTTGCGATGTAATTTCCTAGAAAATAAAATAATTTTAATATTGCGACGCATTTATTGCGTCGCAATATTTTTAAGAAAAATAAATGTAATAAAAAAATTAAAAAAATATTGCGACGCAATATATGCGTCGCAATTATTTTCAAAAAATATAATTTTTATCAGTTATAATATTAAAAAATATTGCGACGCATTTGCGATGCAATTTCTAGAAAATAAAAATAATTTTTTAGAGAAAATAATTTTTAATATTGCGACGCATTATTGCGTCGCAATGTTTTTAAGAAAAATAAATGTAATAAAAAAATTAAAAAAAATATTGCGATGCAATATATGCGTCGCAATTATTTTCAGAAAATATAATTTTTCAGTTATAAATATTTAAAAAATATTGCAATGCATTTGCGAAATTTCCTAGAAAATAAAAATTATTTTTCCCGGACATTGGCGCCAAGTTAGCGACTCATTAGCGACGCAATTAGTTGCGTCGCTAAGTTTTGCATAAAATAATAAAAAACCAAATTAGCGATGGATTAGCGACGCATTGTTGCGTCGCTAATCCATAATAAAATTAAAAAAATAGCGAGTGATTAGCGACGCATAAATTGCGTCGCTAATCACCACTATATAACTCTTGGTCGGGCCGGCCCCCCCTTCCCTTCTCTTCTTCTTCCTATTCCTACCCTAGCCGCCGCCGTCCGTCCGCTCCTCCGGCTCCCCCCGTCTCTCCCCCGGCGGAGCTCCCCCCACTCCGGCGGCGTCCCCTCGCGACCGAGGTAAGCCCCCCCTCCTCCTAAATTTTTTTTTTAAAAAAATAGGTTCCGGCCACGGTGGCCGTCTTCTCCGGCCACGACCGTGGCCGTCTTCTCCGGCCACGGCCGCTGCCGTGGCCGGCCGTGGCCTGGCCACGGTGGCCAGGCCACCAAAAAAAAATTTACATTTTGGGGGGGGTTTTCCCCACCCCCCCTTCGTCTTCTCCGGCCACGGGCCGTGGGCCACGGCCCGTGGCCGGCCGTGGCCTGGCCACGGTGGCCAGGCCAAAAAAAAATTACAGTTTGGGGGGGTTTTCCCCACCCCCCTTCGTCTTCTACGGCCACGGCCACGGCCGTGGCCATGCCGTGGCCGCCAATGGCCGGCCGTGGCCTGCCACGGTGGCCAGGCCAAAAAAAAAATCCCCCTCCCGTTCGTCTTCTCCGGCCACGGTGGCCAGACAAAAAAAAAAGTAACAGCTAGGGGGCTTTTCCCCACCCCCGGCCCCTTCAATTAAAAAAAATTAACACTCATAAAAAAATTAACAAAAAAATTAGATTCTATCATATTTTATTATTTTTAAAAATATTTTCAAATAATTTGATGACAAATATAAAAAAATAAATATATTTTAAAACATGGGCAACTTAATTTTTTTAAAAAAAGTAACAGCTAGGGGGTTTTCCCCACCCCCCGGCCCCTTCAAAAATTTTTTTTTAACACTCATGAAAAAAATTAACACAAAAAATTTAGATTCTATTATATTTTATTATTTTTAAAAATATTTTTAAATAATTTGATGATAAATATTAAAAAAATGTGACTACTAATCTAATTTTTTATTAGATTAGTTATAAATTAATTAATTTATGTCATTAGTCGGAGCTCTTTGGATAGACTGATTTAGCTCATCAATCATGACTCTTTAAATCAACTGATTAAACTCATAAATCGTAGCTATTTAGGTCAATTAATTTAGCTTATCAGTTTTAACTTCTCAAGTAAGCTGATTTTAGACCATCAACCTTGTCTCTTTAGATCATCAATCAAAACTCTTTAGATAGGTCGAGCTGAATTAGCTTAGCTATTTAGGTCAACTAATTTAGCTCATTAACCATAACTCTTTAGATTAGCTAATTTCAAAATTGCAGTCGTAGCTTTTCATTTCTTTATAGCTGTTTATGCAATAATATTTGTGCATTTGTAGTTATTTACAATTGTTATGTCTTGATTATTACATTCTGCTTCAAATTGAATGATGCATTAAATTATGTAATGCTAGATAGAAAGTCTTGTTGTATTATTTAATTTTCAGCAACAAATTAGTAGTTTCAATGATTTATATTTTAGTCTTCACAAACATTTATATTCGACATAATAATCTTAAGAAGTCAGTGACTATATATATAGAACACTATTCCTATATATGTATAATTGACAAGAAGTTAAGAATAACAAGCATAAGTTCGATTGTCTTCGGATTTCCATATTATTAATCACAGCACTATAACCTTTAGACCCGTTTGAGAATTTGTAAGACTTAGTCTTGCAAATTCTCAAATTGTCCTGGTGGACAGTTTGAGAATATTTTTTGCGATATGTTAGTCTGCTATTAATCATCGTTGGGTGAGATTGCGGTTTGTATTTGCTCATACGTTCTCCTAGTGTGGCATATATGCCACACATTTAGGAGAACATATGGGGAAATGCTGCTGAAATTTCAACGTAACCGATCGATGATAATTAATAGCAGAATAACATATCACAAAAAATATTCTTGAATGGGATAGGGCCTTACCTTTTAGACATGGAGTGAAGGTAGAATTAATTTAGGACACTTGAATGCTTGTGAAGTCTCATGATTAAACGGACCGCCTTGCGGCCCGACCCGAACTCAAGCCCTAGCATTAGCCTGGCATGAACCTGTGCCTCGGTCCTTGCTAGCACGCCAAGGATCGTAGCCGTGGCGGGCCTTGCAGGGTAGGGACCTTAGTTGTCTAAAAAAAATTGGTTTAGTTATAAATGATTTAAATGGTTGTTATTAACCTTAGTTGTGTAAAAGAAATAATTTAGTTATATATTTAGTAATGCTAATATAGTTTTATAATGTGGTTTCCTTTAATGGTTTACCAGAAATTGTATAAGTCGGTCAAAAATGAGCGGGGCTCGCTCGTGGATGTATGCAAGGATAAAAGATGGCTTGCTTAATCCAGATTTTCTGAATGGATTGGAAGAATTTATCGCATTTGCATGTAGCCAACCTGAATGGATGGATGGGCCTAGGATTAGGTGCCCATGCAACTATCACAGGTGTCAGAATAAAGCCTACAGAGATGTCGAAACTGTTAAGGTGCATTGTGTAAAAAGGGGTTTGTTCCTGATTACGATGTTTGGTACTGTCATGGTGAACCAGAGGAAATTCCAGCAGTTGTTACAAGCCAACAAGTGTCAATTCCCGTAGATGAACCATTTGTGAATTTAAACACATATGAAGAAATGGTGATGAATGCATCGGGTAATGAATTCAATCAGAATACATTTATGGAAGAACCAAATCCAGATGCACAGCAATTTTATGATATGTTGCGTGCTGCAAATCAAGAATTGTATCCTGGTTGTGAGGGTCATTCCCAGTTGTCTACGGCTGCTCGGTTGTTGAATATTAAGGCAGAACATCGATTATCAGAAAAGGCGTTCAATTCTGTAGCTGGGTTAATCAAGGAAATTTTGCCAAATGATAATGTTGTAGCAGACAGTTTTTACTCAACGAAGAAGTTGTTGCGTGGGCTTGGGCTCCCGTTAATAAGATCGATTGTTGCTTGAACAATTGTATGATATTTGGGGTGAAGACTCAGAGCTGAGATGGTGTAAGATTTGTGGGCAATCGAGGTACAAAAACGGCGAAGGGGAGCTAGTACAAGTAGGAGGAAAAGTGTGCCTTACAAGAGGATGCATTACTTTCCTCTTACTCCACGCCTGCAGAGATTATACAGATCTGAGGCTACAGCTGCTGATATGAGATGGCATGCCGAACATGAATCTAAAGAGGATGAAATGCGGCATCCATCAGATTCAAAAGCTTGGAAGCATTTCAATGAAAATCATCCTGATTTCGCTGAAGATATAAGGAATGTGAGATTAGGTCTTTGTACCGATGGCTTCCAACCATTTGGTCAAGCGGGGCAACAGTATTCATGTTGGCCTGTGATACTGACTGTATATAACCTTCCTCCATGGAAGTGCATGAAAGATACTGCAATGTTTTTGACAGTTTTGGTTCCAGGACCATCAAATCCAAAGGAAAAGATTGATGTCTTCCTGCAACCGTTGGTGGCCGAATTGAAAATGTTGTGGGAAACAGGAGTCGTAGCCTACGACATTTCTATGAAACAGAATTTCATCATGAGAGCTGCTTTGATGTGGACAATAAGTGACTTCCCGGCATATGCAATGTTGTCTGGTTGGAGCACTGCTGGACGTCTGGCATGCCCTCATTGCATGTATGATTCGGATGCATTTACATTGCAGAAGAGTGGTAAGCAGTCATGGTTTGATAATCATAGGAAGTTCTTGCCCCCAAATCATCCTTACAGGCGTAACTTGATCGCCTTCCGGAAGAACAAAGCAGTCACAAAATTCGCCGAACCGGTTAGGTCCGGCACGGATATATTTGATACTATAGAGCATTTGGGGTTGAGGTATGCTTGGGAACCAGATGCAGATAGAATAAATGGCCGTATATGTAAAGAACATAACTGGAAGAAGCGGAGTATATTTTGGGATTTGCCTTATTGGAGCACAAATCTCATCCGGCACAACTTGGATGTTATGCATATCGAGAAAAATTTTTTTGATAACATATTTAACACGGTGCTAAACATCCCGGAAAAACAAAAGACACTGCAAAGTCAAGAGAAGAACTTAATCAGTATTGTAGAAGAGGTTGTTGACCCAATTGATGATTTTGATGATTAACAAAACTATTTGAGTATAATTTTTGAAGGCTCTGATGATTTTGATTTAGTGTTTCAGCCTATAAGACTATTGAAAGATCAAAATTAGGAGTTACAATGTGTTCTGGATCGAATCTAATGTCTAGGTAAGAATTGCAGACATTAGAGTCGACTCCGAGAATCACAGAGCCGACTCCGGAACTGGCACGGTCATTAGAGTTGACTCCGAGACTGTTAGAGTCGACTCTCATAGACGAAGCAGAAAGTCGATTTTTCTGGCTCCAACCTNCGACTCTCACAGACGAAGCAGAAAGTCGATTTTTCTGGCGAACCTAGAGTCGACTCCGGGTAAGTTAGAGTCGACTCCGGAAAAGTTTCTTGTCGACCCCAGAAAAGCCAGAGACGACTCCGAAAATATCATTTTAAAACGCCTCGAGCTAGAGCCGACTCCAGAAAAGTTAGAGTCGACTCCAACCCACCTGGAACGAAAAATAAAGTTGCCAGATCAGCTCTAACGGTAATATTTCTATTTTTACTCATTTCTAACGGATATATTTTGATACAAGGTACACTCCAACGGATAGTTTTTCTTCCAAAAATGGTGTAAAAGAAATCTATAAAAGGGGGAGTCTATTGTTCAAAAAAAGAACAAAATAGAAAGAAAAGAGAGAAAATCTGAAATAGACAAATCCCATTTCAAAAATCCGTGAGCTTGAATCTTGAAGGAAAACCTTCTAGCTCAAATCCACTCCACTCTAAAAAGGCTCAAGAGGAATCCAAAGCGTTCAAATCAAGTCTTGGCGGATTTCCAACTTGGAGAAAGGAGATTCGTTTCTTGCTTTTCAACCCTTCTCACTGCTTCAACCACGAAGAATCGGAGCTGAGGCTTGATTCAATCCAGCAAGGAGAAGAAAAGAAGAAAAGAGAAAAGCTCAAAAGCCAACCTATCTACAAATCAGGCTTTTCTAAACCTTATTATTCTTAATTTGTATATTTGCTCATTGAGGAGCTTTGTATTCACACACAATACTTATCTTTTTTTGCCTAGTTCAATCTGGGGGATTGAACTAGAGGAGGTAGTTTTACCTCGGTTTAAGCTTGTTTAAGCTTGGGTTAGTTGTGAGCCCGTGAAAAACAACGTGTAGGTTTTGTGCTGGTAGCCCGTGTAAAACCAGCTGGGTTCGTTGTGATCCTGGAAAACAACAAGTTTGAGTTGTAAGCTTGGAAACAACTCGGCTGTAATCTAGGGTGATTATAGTGTGGACCCAAGTGAATCTTGGGAGTGGACGTAGGTGTTGATACACCGAACCACTATAAAATCTTTTGTGTTTGCAGTGTCTCATTGTCTCTTATCTATCTCTATCTTACCCACTGCATTTATAGTTATCTTGCATTTGCCCTCATTAATCTCAAGCAAACTATTTTAAAACTAATTTTTTAAAGAACCCAATTTTACTCCCCTCTTTTCCATCTGGGCCAACATTTCCTCTTACAAAATCATTTTCAATTAAAATTTACTTAATCTATCATACCAAGCTCTAGGTGCTTGTTTCAAACCATATAAAGCTTTGTGCAATTTAAAAACGTGATTTGAAAATTCGTGATCTTCAAAACCTGGTGGTTGTTCTACATAACTTCTTCATTTATAAATCCATTTAAAAATGCACTTTTTACATCCATTGAAATAAGTTAAAATTCATATGACATGCAAATGCAAGTAATAGTCTAATGGCTTCTAATCTAGCTACAGGTGCAAAGGTTTCATCAAAATCAATACCTTCTTCTTGATTATATCCTTTTGCAACTAATCTAGCTTTGTTTCTAATTACTATGCCATTTTCATCTAGTTTATTTCTAAATATCCATTTTGATCCTATAACAGAATGATTTTTAGGTCTTTCAACTAAGTCCATACATTATTTCTAGTAAATTGATTTAATTCTTCTTGCATTGCTAACATCCAATTATTATCTTTTTCAGCTTCTTCAATAGTTTTAGGTTCAATTTGTGATACAAATGCAAGATGATTACTAATATTTCTCATAGATGATCTAGTTCTTATTCCTTGAGATGGATCACCTATAATCAATTCCTTAGGGTGACTATAAGCATATCTCCAATCTCTAGGAAGATCTACATCATTATGATTAGTGTTAGTATCATCCTTAGGTGAATCATTATCTTTAGCTCTTGCTCATGATCTGAAGATACATCAATATTTAATTTTTCAAGATCTTTTCAATTATGTTTGTATCTTCCTCATCATCAATCTTTTCAGAACGAGTTGCTAAAGATTCATCAAAAACTACATGAATGGATTCTTCAACAACTAAAGTTTTCTTGTTAAATACTCTATATGCTTTACTAGTTGTTGAATATCCTAAGAATATTCCTTCATCAGATTTAGCATCAAATTTGCCTAAATTATTTTTACCATTATTATGAACAAAACATTTACAACCAAATGCATGAAAATATTTAATATTGGGTTTTCTATCATGCCATAATTCATAAGGTGTTTTCTTTAAATAGGTCTTATTAAAGCTCTATTTAAGATGTAACATGCTGTGTTAATAGCTTCCGCCCAAAAGTACTTTGGTAGTTTACTTTCACATAGCATGGTACGGGCCATGTCTTCTAGAGTCCTATTTTTCTTTCAACTACACCATTTTGTTGTGGGGTCCTAGGTGCAGAAAAATTATGATTAATACCATTTTCATTGCAAAAACTTTCAAATAAGTGATTTTCAAATTCAGTTCCATGATCACTTCTTAGAGACACTATGGTAGTGTTTTTCTCATTTGTGACTTTCTTGAAGAATTTCAGGAATATCGAGAAAGTCTCATCTTTGTGAGCTAAAAACATTACCCAAGTGAATCTAGAGTAATCATCTACAATCACAAGACCATATTTCTTTCCTCCTAGACTTGTGGTTCTAGTTGGTCCAAAAAGGTCCATGTGAAGTAGCTCTAATGGCCTAGAAGTTGAAACAACATTTTTAGATTTAAAAGAACTTCTCGTTTGTTTTCCAAACTGACATGCATCACATATTTTGTTATTTTCAAAATCTATTTAGGTAACCTTTTACTAAATCCATTCTAATTAGTTTTGAAATAGGTGTGTGCTTGCATGACCTAATCTTCGATGCCACAACCAACCAATCTCATTCATATTAGCATTATTAGCAACTAAGCAATGATTATTAGTAGACAAATTGTCTAAGTCAATCAAGTATACATTGCCATTTCTATTTCCAATAAAAACAATGCTATTATCAATGGGATTAGCTACTGTGCATATAGAAGATTCAAATGATACTTTAAAACCTTTGTCACATAATTGACTTATACTAATTAAGTTATGCTTTAAACCATCAACATAAAGTACATTTTCAATATATGTGGAGGGAGTTATTTGAATGTTACCAAACCCCAAGATTTGGCCTTTGCCATTATCGCCAAATGTAACAACTCCTCCTTTCTTTTCTTCAAGGGTGATGAATTCTTCTTTGTCACCCGTCATATGTCTTGAGCAGCCACTATCAAGATACCACTTTCTCTTTGATCTCTTGGCCACAAGACATTCCTGCAATGAAATCAAACTTTATGTTTAGGTACCCAAGCTTTCTTGGGTCCTTCATGGTTAGTAGCAACAAATTGTTCCTTTCGGAACCCATATTTTCTTTCCTTTAATATTTAAGTTTTTATTAGGTTTTAGAATTTTACATTCATAAGATTTATGTCCTTTTTGATTACATTTAAAGCATGTAAAATTACTTTGGCCAGCACACAAAAATATTTTTCAGTGATTTTTGTTTTCTTAAAGTGTTATATCCTAATCCGGCTTTGTCAAAAACTGCTTTTTGACTATTTAATAACATGTCCAATTTAGTTGAGCTTAAGGTAAACTTATCAACTATGTTCTTATGTTTTTCAACCTCTTTCCTTAGTTTATCATTTTCATTGAAATTAATTCTTTTTCTTTTACCAAAATTTCATTTTCAGATTTAAGTTTCTTAACTTCATTATTAAGATCTTCCTTTTCTTTAATGAAAGTTAAATTTTCATTTTTCAAAAGCTTGTATTTCTTTTTCAAAACCTTGAAATCGCCACAAGTTCATTAAAAGCATCAAATAATTCATCAAATGCAAACTCATCGCAAGGGTTATCGAACTTACCTCATCGTTGTCGTCCGCCATAAAACATACATTTGCGACTTCCTTTTGTTCTTCTTCTTCGGAAGAAGATTCTTCGCTATCACTCCAAGTCGCCACATAAGCCTTCTTTTTCTTTTTGTAGGCTTTCTTCAATTTAGGACATTCATTCCTAAAGTGCCCCGGTTTATTACACTCATAGCAAGTCAAGGGGTCTTTCTCTTTTTCTTTGTCCTTGTCCTTGTTCTTATCCTTTTCTCCTTCCCACTTTGCTCCAAATTTCTTCTTGTGGAAGGGTTTCTTTCTCCTCATGAATCTTTTAAACTTTTTAGCTAAGAGAGCAGTCTCTTCATCATCATCATCATCACTGCTGCTCTCTTCTTCTTTTGCAGCTTTGAGGGCAATCACTTTCTTCTTTGTGTCCTCCTCTACATGCTGCTTCATTGTCAACTCATGGGTCATAAGTGATCCTAGAAGCTCCTCTAAGGGTAGAGTGTTGAGGTCCTTTGCTTCTTGGATTGCTGTCATTTTTGCTTCCCATGATCTTGGTAGTGACCTAAGAATTTTCGAACAAGTTCAGAGTTAGTATATGTCTTACCAAGACTTTTTAAACCATTTACAATATCTGTAAATCTAGTATACATGCATGCAATGGTTTCAGATTGTTCCATGCTAAACAACTCATATTTATGAACAAGAATATTAATTTTAGATTCTTTTACTTGGTTGGTACCCTCATGGGTAACCTCTAATCTATCCCAAATCTCCTTTGCGGAATTACATGTAGATTCTATTAAATTCATTTGCATCTAAAGAGCAATATAAAACATTCATGGCTTTAGCGTTAAGCTGTGCCATCTTCCTATCATTATCATTCCAGTCCCTTTCGGGCTTAGGAACAATAGTGCCATCAATAACATGTGTGGGTGTACTAGGTCCATTAATTATAACACCCCATAATTCATAGTCAGAAGCTTGAATGAATATCCTCATTCTAGCTTTCCAATATGAATAATTTGAACCATTAAACAGTGGAGGTCTATTCGTAGAATGACCTTCAGCAAATGATCCAACTTGAGTTGCCATTTGGATCTTTAGCTCTTGATCGTGTGATCAAAATCTAATGAGCACTAGCTCTGATACCAATTGTTGGCCCAGATGACAACCCAAGAGGGGGGGGTGAATTGGGTTCTTTAAAAAATTTAGCCTTTTAAATAGTTTGCTTAAGAAGAATGAAAGCAAATGCAATGTAAAGCAAATAAAAGAGATAGAGAGAGATAAATGAGACACGGCAAACACAAAGATTTTATAGTGGTTCGGTGTATCCAACACCTACGTCCACTCCCAAGATTCACTTGGGTCCACACTATAATCTTCCTTGATTACAGCCGAGTTGTTTTACAAGCTCACAACTCAAACTTGTTGTTTTCCCGGGATCACAACGAACCCAGCTGGTTTTCGGGCTCACCAGCACAAAAACCCTAACACAAGCTATACCAAGCTTGTACCGAGGTAAGACTACCTCCACTAGTTCAATCCCCCAGATTGAACTAGACACAAATAATAGAAATATGTTTTTTTACAACAGCTCCTCAATGAGCAGATAATCAAATAAAAGAATAAAGTTTAGAAAAGCCTGATTTGTAGTTGGTTGGCTTTTGAGCTTTTCTTCTTTTCTTCTTTTCCTCAACTCCTTTGAAGTGTGAATCGGGCCTCAGCTCGATTCTTCACGTTGAATGTTGGAGTTGATTTGAGCTTTTTCTTCCTTTCTTTGAATGTTGAAAATCTCTTGATTTGCTCTTGAATAGCTCTTGGATTTTCTTCTGAAGCTTTCTTGGATTGTTGAACTTGAGCACAGACGAAGCTTCCTTTGATTTCACACTTTTTCTTTCACTCTATTTTTGAATCTCGGATTTTTTCAAATGATGCTCTGTTTTTCCTTTTTCTTTTTCTCTCTTGATATCTCTCTATTTGTATATCTTTGATTTGAAAACGGCTTCTCTATTTATAGATTCTGCAAAAATATAGCCGTTAGAAACAAAGAAATATAGCCGTTAATAAAAATCTTACCGTTGGCGCTGAGTTGGCATTCAGAAAAATCACGCCCAGATTTGTTGGAGTCGACTCCTGCTTTCCGCGAGTCGGCTCGAAGACGCGATACCAAAAATAGAAATATTCAGAAAGTTAAGGGTCGACTCATCGAAAATAAGGTGTCGACTCCTGACAGTCGGGGGTCGACTCATGAAAAGTTGGGGTCGACTCGCGAAGTGCTCAGAAAAACACTCCTCTGGTGTCTGAGCGGAGTCGACTCACACAGTCATGGAGTCGGCTCGACAGAATCGGGGGTCGACTCGAAATCACAGGGTCGACTCGAGACAGAATCTCTGTATACTGAGTGGAGTCGACTCTGAAACTCTAGAGTCGGCTCCGGAACGTATCAAAAATCAGAGAATTTTCTGATTGACTTGAAATTCGTTCCAGATTATTTTAAATCAATTTTTTGACTTGAATACAATAAAATTGTCATTAGGAATCAATTCAAGAAATGTTCCAAAAACTCATTGATTAAAATATGAAGTATAAAAATTTCTTTTTGAAAGCTTAAACATGGAGCTTGAAGTTACTTTCAAATTGATTAAAGTCATACTTAACATACTCATTGATTGTTCTAAATAAATTCATTGCTCATGTAAATAAACTCATTGCATCTTTTAATATACTCATGGCTTTTGGTAATCATCAAAATTAATAAGATTGGGGCAACAATTACTCAACAATCTCCCCAACAACATTCGTGCTACAAAACAGTAAACTCTAAACAGTTATGACTCCTAGAATGTCATAACTGTTTTGTTCTAAGGAAGTTACCCGCGCATTAAATGGTTTGGTCATGTATTAACTACCTCTAACGAGAAAAAACAGTTGGTGTAATAAAGGAGCTTTACAAAGAAGTGGGAAGAAGGACTTTTTACTTTGTGCTGCGGACGACATTTCCTCCGGAAGTTTTTGTACAAAGACTCCAGTAGCCAGGTATTCCAGCCTCGAAGCTGAAATATTTTCTTCCGACCGGAATCTCAGAGCGAGGGCATAGGATCGTGCTCAAACCTTTGACTGATTCCTTAGCATCCGAAAGCCAGAGCGAGGTGGAAGAAAGAGTTTTTCTTGCACAGATGAAATCCAAGAAAAAATGGCGGTAGAAGTAATCTGGAGGGAAAGGGCATTTTCGTCTGTACGCTAATTTTAAAAAAAAGACGAAGCGCTTTTCATGGCCGTCACGATTCGAACGTTACATCGTAGCAGAGCTATACCGTCCGGCACGTCAGCCACATAGGATCCACGTGGACCAATCAGGAGAGGTGGTGCAGCCCACGTAGGACTTGCTGCACCGGAGGCGGTGTACAAAGACTTTTCCCAAGATAATATGTTTCAGGTATGAAATTATCGAGTTGAAGACTTTGAAGTATGCCAGGTTGGGTTCAATTGAGATTGACTTTCAAGGTAAGCCAGATTGGGTTCAATTTAGACTCTTTATTTAAGCTAGAAGATCAGCATTTGAGCTAACTTATTCAAGGAAGCACATGAGAAAACTTAAAAGGAAGTGAAAAGAATACTTTTTAAGCTCTCAAGTTCTTGCGTAGAAAGTCCAAACGTAGAGACTTTTAATTTTTTGGTACAATTGTTTACTTAATGATGATGTCGTGCTAAATGCATTGCGATACGTGCTACTTATCAAGTATAGATGTGGACATGATTTTTGTCTAACATGTAAGGATGTGATATGTATAAAAAGGAAATTAACTGGATATCCCGTCTTTGCTCGTCAATCTTTGATCAACGTGAGCCATCTACAAGCCTTTCAAAGAAGATGAAGACTGAGGTCTAGTCTCTTTCTTTATCTTTTCTCATAGTGCTTTTCTTGTATTCTTTAACTTTGCCCTTCTTCACCTTAGATATGTCTTGTTTTCCCTTTTTTTCTTCCATAGCTCTCCATCATTCTTCTTTTTCTTCCACTGATGAGGCTTTAAAGGTTGAACAAAGGGTTGTAAATAGAATTAGATCGACCTCTATTTACAATTCCATTGAAAGTGCATGTTAGAGCACCTTCTAAAGAAAAAAAGGACATGTAGTCCTCCTCCTGGCAAAATATTCATTTATGTAGATACCATGAATGCTAGTTTTAGGCTCTTTATACTGTCTTTGCTTTGAAGATGAGCGGAGATTTAGGAGTCTCTTTTTCTTGACTTGTTTCTAATTTCTGGTGTCTATTGTTAGGATATCTTAGTCCTTAAGAGCATGGGGTTCTCGAAAAACTATCCAGATATCCTTAGAATAACAACTATCCAAGTGTTAGGCGATGGTACTTTAGTACAAGGAACAACTATTTTATTTTTTTCAACCTTCCCACTCTTCATTCATTGTGGCTAAAAGAAATGCATGAAAGACTTCGTGGCTACAGTGTTTGGGAAGCCTGTCTACAGTGATTTTGACGCGCCCGTTTCTTAAAGCACCTATCTATAGGAAATTTGCTGCTTTTAGATTCGTGCAACCAGAATCTTCCTTCTTGGATTTCCGTTGATCTGGTCGTCGGTTCCGATCATCTCTGGGGCTTGTATGGCTGCCTCATCTTTCCAGCCTCCAGTGGGGTCTGATGTTCCAAAGGGCTCTGCATCACCATGGAATCTGGGCCGCAATGGTGGGTTTGAATGGGTTTCGCCTTTGCCTTCTCCGGTGGAGGTTGCTGAATTGGAGCGACTATTTTTTGACATCATTCAAGCTCCCAAGCAATCTCTGGAGGTGGAGGCTGATCGTTGGAGGCATCAGGCTGTATTCATTCGAAGCTTGGCTCATTGGATTCCGCCTGAGACTTTGGTGCGTGAGTTCCACCGAGCTGGAATTTCTGGGGATATTGAAGCAATTGCCTTGGCGAATCGATACTATTTGCTGAGATTTGATGATGCTAGTGCTCTGCCTCTAGTGCTTGGGCGCCCCTGGGTTGTGAACGGCCAGCCTCTGGCTATTGATGAATGGAAAGAGGAGTTCTTCCCTTCGGAGAGCTCCATCGTCCAGGCTTTAATCTGGATATGTCTTCCCCTGCTTCCTCTTGAATTTTGGTCTGACGAGATCCTTGCTTCGATTCTGGCGGTGGCTGGGCAATTTCTGTTTGCTAATGAAGCTACTAAGAATCGAAAGCGGGGAAGCTTTGCTCGAGCATGTGTCTCCATTGATCTGAGCAAGCCTCTCCGGCCAGGGGCTCGTATCAGGGGGACTGGAGCTCCATTTTGGCAATAATTCTCTTATGAGCATCTTGAAAACATCTGCAGTTCTTGTGGTTCTCTGCACCTCTCCGGTGGATATGGGGAAGCTTCTAATTCCTCTGCTCAGTCGTCTTCTCTGGTATATGGCCCATGGATGGCAGCGGTTCGGCGGAGGAAACCCCCTCAGGGTGTACAGTTTGCCCCTTCGGTCTCTCCTGCTTCTGGTTTGCCAGCGTCTTCCCCCCTGCTCCGAGGGATGGTTGGCAACTTCCGAAGAAAGTGGCACGGAGACAGGCGGGTCACGGGGTGGTTGGCCTGGTATCTTCCTCTGGTTCTCCGACTCATGCTTCTTCCTCGCCTAGTCTGAAACCATGTTCTACTGTCTCTGTATGCCATTCTGTCTTGGGTGGGCCGGCTGCAACTGGGGAGGGTTCTCTGCTGCAGGTTGGTTTGAATGCTGCGTCTGGTGTGCCAGGAGGGGGGTTCTGTGCCGGTTTGGTTTCTGAGTGCCGGAAGGGTGTTTCTGTGCCAGTTGGAATGAAGGAACTGTCTCTGGTCCCTGGGTCTCAGTCCTTAGTTTCAGTTCCTGTTATGTCTGAAAGTTTGGAATGTCCACCTAACCCATTTTGGGGGCTGAAGCCCCAGGGAGAAGCCCATTCGGGCCCGTCTAAGAGGGCTCGGCCAGTGGAGTCTCAGGTGCAGCGAGTGGCCTCCAAGGCATCTAAAGCTAAAGGGAAAGCCCAGATTCAGGGTAAAAGCAGTGCTTCAGCTCCCTTTACTTTCGCGGCCTCGAAGGATTTACCTGCCGGATCAAGGTTGTAGAAATCCCGTCGAAGAGATTGTCTGGCCACGGGGTCTACCTCAGGGATTTCTCAGCCAGATCAGGTGGACGGTTCGGTCCATGAAGCTGCGGTTGCCCTACTCAAGGGAGCCATTTTGCAGGATTGTTCAGTTATGGTCAGAGAGTCATCTATGGGGTTGGATGGTAGTGTTATTGGTCCGACGGGACTTCCAGTGAATTCTAATCATCTTGGGAGTAGGTGACTAGGGACTCTGGTGGGGTCCCACCTTCCCTACACTCTGCATGAAGATTCACTCATGGAACGAGCGAGAGGCCCAAAAACCCTCGTTTCACTCCTCCTTTGGGAGGCTTCAGCAGCTTCATATGTTTGATATCTGTATCCTGATAGAAACTCGCCTATCTGGTGACAGCTTGGCTCGGATTCGGCGGCAGATTTCTAGATCTTGGGAATCTTATGCTGTGGAGTCATCTGGCCTTTCTGGTGGTATCCTGGTGCTTTGGAGACCTGATAAAATTAAAATTGATGCCTTTCACAGATGTGGGCAGCAGGTGGCTTTGGTTATTTCGGAGGGATCTTCTGATCCTTAGCTTCTGTCTGGGGTCTATGCCAGCACTGACTTCAGGGTCCGTTGGGTTTTGTGGGAGGAGCTTCTCCTGCTTATTGGCCAGGGATTTCCTTCTTTTATTGTTGGGGACTTTAATTGCATTGTGGGGGCTACTGAGAAAAGAGGGGGAAGGCAGGTTAGGGGATCTACGGATATTGCGGAGTTTAGAAACTTCATCTCATCGGCTGGTCTTTTGGATTTGGGGTTTGCGGGATCCCAGTTTACCTGGTGCAATAATCGCCAGGGTTCTGCTAGAGTTTGGGAGAGACTGGATAGGGCTCTGGCTTCCTCCAATTGGCTTCAGCGGTTTCCTTCTGCTACTGTTACTCACTTGGCCAGAATTGATTCGGATCATTGTCCTATTCTTATTTCTACTGAGGAGTCTACTCAGCGGACCAGACAGTTTAGATTTGAGAAGTTCTGGACTTTTTATTCTTTGGCTAGGCGCATTATATCTCAGGTTTGGCGATTGCCTGTTAGAGGGTGTGCCACCTATAGACTGTCCAGACGCCTTCTCATTGCTAGCCGCAGGCTTTCTAGTTGGAATAAAAGGGAGGTAGGGGACATTGTCAGGCAAGTGGAGCACGCCGAGTCCACTATCTCTTTTTTGCAAGCCAAGGAGGACCAGGACGGGTTCCTTGTCGAGTATGATCTGTCTACCCTCAGATCCACTTTGGCTATCCATCATTCTCTTATGTTGCAGCAGGAAACTTTTTGGAGGCAGAAGTCTCGTGTTCAGTGGATCAAGGAAGGTGATCGTAATACGAGATTTTTTCACCAGACTACCTTACGTCGCCGTGCCGCGAACTGCATCAGACGCTTAGTTGTTGATCACGGTTCGTTTCAGGATGATCCTCAGGCAACTAGAGACCAGTTGTTTCATTTCTTCCAGTCGAGGTGGACTGAGATTTCTGGGGAGGGGATCCCTGTTTGTCCTGTTCAGTCATCCTGTAAGGTTTCTGCTATCGAGAATGACTCTCTTACCATGCCTTTTTCTATGGAGGATATTCGTCTTGCTTTATGGGATCTTGGTCCGGATAAGGCCTCGGGGCCGGATGGGTTTCAGCCCTTCTTTTTTCGCCATTACTGGGATATTGTTGGCTCGGATGTTGTCTTGGCGATCCAATCTGTTTTTCTGAATACTCATATGCCTTCTGACTGGAAGCGGACTTTTATTACGCTGGTGCCCAAATGGCCTGACGCCTCCTCTCCCCAGCACTTCCGGCCTATTAGTATGTGTACCACTTTATATAAGGTCTGTGCTCGTCTTTGGTCTCCCGGATGTCTCCGATCGTTCGTTGCCTTATTTCAATGGAGCAGGGGGCTTTTCTCAGGGGCCGTAGTATCACTGATAATGCCTTATTGGCCCAGGTGTTTATGCATGACTTGCAGAGAGCTACTAGCCATCAATGTCTTATGGCTATCAAGATTGATATGGAAAGAGCTTATGATAGACTGAGTTGGGAGTTTCTATGCCGGTCCTTTCATGAGTTTGGGTTCCATGTGCGCTTTGTTGACTGGGTGATGGAGTATGTCCATAGGCCATCTTTTTCTCTTCTTATTAATGGGAGTCAGACGGATTATTTTCATTCTGAGGTGGGCCTGAGGAAGGGTTGTCCTCTTTCTTCCTTCTTATTCATCCTCTCAGCGGATGCTTTATCCCAGGCGCTGTCTTTGGCCCAGCGGAGGATGGCTCTTATTCCTTACTCTGCGGGGCCCCATGGTCCCTCGCTGTCCCACTTATTTTTTGCTGATGACTATCTATTCCTGGGAAAGGCTTCTACCGGAAATGCCACCACTTTTGCCACGGCTCTTCTGTCCTATTGTCGTGCCTCCGGTCAGAGTTAATCTTAGCAAATCTATGATCTGTTTCAGTCCGAGGACTCCTCCATCTTTGAAGAGGTCTATTTCCGACATTATGGGTATTCATGTTCAGTCTGATCGGTTGTCCTACTTGAGGATTCCGATTTCTGGGAGGCGGCCTCGATGCTGGATTTTAGTGACCTTGTGAGGCGTATTTGCCATCGTCTCGATGGTTCGCAGGTTTCTGGGCTTTCTATGATGGCTAGGATTATTCACATTCGCTTGGTATTATCTTCTATGCCGAGTTATCTTTTAGCTAACACTGCCATTCCCCGGGCCTGTTTGAGGAAGATTGAGTGACATTTTCAAGACTTTCTCTGGGGATCTATGCAGGATGGTCATGGTTTTTATCTTTTGTTCTGGGACATGGTCTGCATGCCAATTTCTGAGGGTGGGCTTGGTATCCAGTCGCTCTTTGCTAGGAGAGAGGCGTTGACGGCTAGGCATGCCTCCAGATTTCTGCTTGATCCGCATTGCTTATGGAGTTCCTTCATGAGGGCCAAGTATGGCGACTGGAACCCTTCCTCTTTTCCTCAGTCTACTCGTGGGTACTCTTTTAATTGGAAAGAGGTTTGTCGGTATGCTCCAGCCATTTTGAACTGCACCTCTTGGATGATTGAAAATGGGACTTCGGTGGATATCACTCAGGATGCTTGGATAGCGGATCTCCCCTGTCTCTCTGGCCAACCTTTGTCAGTTTGGATATTCCTCATGGTATGCGGGTCAGTGACTTAGTTTCCATAGATCGTCCTGCTTGGTCTTTATCGAGGGTGTCTAGTTTGTTTGGGGATGAGTTGGGCCGTCGTATTCTCTCTATCCCTCTTTGTCCGGGAGCAACTTCTGATACTATGGTGTGGAAGCGTTCGTGCTTTTCTCGGGCTCCTCTTAGGGACCTCCTATCTATCTGCTGTCCTCTTCCTCAGCAATCCATGGAACTGGACTGGGTTTGGCATTTTCCTGTACACCCCAGAGTGAGGTTGTTTATATGGAAGTTAGCACGGGATTTTCTTCCTACTTGCTCCCTTCTCTCTCGGCGTGGTTTGTGCATTCAGCCTATGTGTCCATTATGCGGCCTTGAGATGGAGACGTCAGACCATGCTATCTTCCATTGTCCTAGGGCTAGACAGATTTGGCAGATTTCTGGGAATTCTCCTTGGGACTCTGATTCTGATATCCACCGTATTTCTTTTTTGAGACTGCTGAAGCATGTCACTGGGAGGGGTAGCAACCAGCAAGGTCCTGTGTGGGCTTATATTGCGTATCAGATCTGGTTATCCCGGAACCGGATCCTTTTTTCTGACATGATGGTTCCTTCCGGCAAAGTTGTCAGATCGGCTGCTTCCCTTTTAGCGAAGTACGGTCTTCATCATGGCTCTCTTGATTCTGCAAATCCTGGCCTCTGGGACTCCCCTATTGCTCTGGTAGCGAACCGTTGTACGGTTTTTATCTCTTGGGAGCCCCCTCCTCCAGGGTTTGTTAAAATCAACTTTGATGGGAGTGTCCGCGGCAGATGTGCTGGTGCGGCTTTTGTTATTCGTAGTGCGGATGGTCGGATGTTGGCTGCAGGTGGCCTTGGATTACTTGATTTATCTGTGCCTCTTGCCGAGTTGCATGCGGCTTGGATTGGTATTTCGTATGCTATTCGGGCCCTGGGAGCCCGCAGTATTATTATTGAAGGTGACTCCATTACGGTGGTTCGGTGGATCAGGCAAGAGCCCTGCTCTCTCTTGCCTTCATCCCTTTGATGTATGATATCCACTCTACCATCTCGGAAGCTCGTCATGTCCATATTCGGCACATCTTCCGCGAGGCCAATGCTGCTGCTGACTGGATTGCTGACCGTGCGGCTTCTTAGTCTGATGTTTGGAGCTGAAAGGAGGGTGATCCTTGCCCTAGTTTCCTTACTCAATTACTGTATAGTGATATATCGGGTATAACCCATCCCAGGGTGGTTTAATCACCCGTTTGTACCAAAAAAAAAAAAAGAAATGCATGAAATAAGCTTGATAGCTTCCTCTCGATATATGGACGAAGCCTCTTAAGGGTTAAGGCGAGGTTCCTTCTCTTAATGATGATGATGGGGTTGAGCTTCCTGGGCTCCTAAAAGAGATATCAAGATCCGAGGAAACCTCAAGGTTTAAAGAGGCTCAGAGTAATTGGCTCGTAGTTTCTATTTTCTCTTTTATTTATTCTAATTTCACCAGGCTAATCCTTTTCTTCTCTCCTCTTTTCTCTTACAGAAGATGTGGACCACAACAAGATCAACATTGCAACAGCAATAGTAACAGAGGAGAAAGAGGCTGGTTGGGATATTAATCAACAAACCCAACTCTTTAATGAAGAGGCCCATCACCTTAGCCGCTAGACTAGCAGTGGCTCGTTTGGCAGTGACACATCCTATGGTGATGCAATCGATGGCAGTGGCTTGTCCTATGACATCAATAACTTTTTTAGCATTCGTTCCCTCGAGCCTCAACTTTCACTTCTTGAAGTGGCAAAAATCAAAAGCAAGAATATGAATAATAATTGACAAAAGTCCTACCATGAAGGTTGGGCTTCGGAGTGCTATGAACATCTCATTCTTGGTGAGTTATGATCTTCATTATCTCTTTCCATTTAAGATGAGTTATGAGCCCTAGGAGGCTCTTCTTATCCTTGGAGAGTCATGAGCACTACTCAACTTTTTCTGTTTGAGGTGAATTGTTGGCCTTTTGCCTTTTCATCCTTGATTTTGGCTGCTTACTCCATCATGTTTTTCTTATTTAAAATGAGTTATGAGCATATAGCCATCCTATCCTCGTTAAATTACTAGCATTCACTAGATTGATCCACTCTCTTGAACGTCGGGAGAAGAGAGCTGCTTAATCCGCGGTCCCACGCCTGATCGGATGGCCTGCAAAAAGTCCCAAGACCGGAGGGGTGCTCCGATGGGGACCCTCCGACGCTCAAGTCAGTAACCGGGGTCACAGCTGAGGGAGAGCTCAGACGAGCTCTGGGGAGAAAAAATGAGTCCTCAGAAAGAGGGGAGTCCCTTTCTGAGCATCAGGGTAGCGAGCATATGAGTTTGTGTACCTTATTCGTGAGTGAACTTACCCTTTTATAGGGGGTTAACACCTGCACAATCACGTGAAGTTCCGTAAGAAAGGAATGTCAGCGGGGTTTGTGGGGTTGCATGAATTTGGGCTGGTTGGTGGGTCCTGTCCCATCGGAGAGGGGAAAACGGCGGTTGGTGAGCTACGTCCCATCAGTCAGTGGGGCTGACAGGTAGTTAGGTCCAGTCCCATCAGCGGCGTGACCTATGGGTAGTTGGGCCTGAGGATGCCAGGCGGCGCGGGTCAGAAGGACGGCGGCATGAACAGCCAGGACCATTCTGGGGCCGACTTGAGACAACCTTGACCCTCCAAAAGGCGCCGAGGCCGAGCAGGGCCGACTCAGCCGACCTGAAGATGCCAGGGCGGTGCTGACCAGGGAAGGTCGGGGCCGACTCGGCCGACTTGAAATGCCGGGGCCGACCAGGGAAGGTCGGGGCCGACTTGGCCAACTCAAAGATGCCGGGGTCGAGCGGAGCCGACCAGGGAAGGTCGGGGCCGACTTGGCCGACTTGAAGATGCCGGGGTCGAGCGGGGCCGACCAGGGAAGGTCGGGGCTGACTTGGTCGACTTGAAGATGCCGGGGCCGACCAGGGAAGGTCGAGGCCGACTTGGCCGACTTGGAGATGCCAGGGCCAAGTGGGGCTGACCAGCGAAGGTCGGGGCCGACTTGGCCAACTTGGAGATGCCGGGGCCGAGCGGGGCCGACCAGGGAAGGTCAGAGCCAACTTGGCCGACTTGGAGATGCCGGGGCCGAACGGGGCCGACCAGGGAAGGTCAGGACCGACTTTGCCGACTTGAAGATGCCGGGGCAGAGCGGGGCCGACCAGGGAAGGTCGGGACTAACTTGGCCGACTTGGAGATGCCGAGGTGAGGCCGCCTTAAGATCTTAATTTTTCCATAATTTTTCTCGTGGCTACATCAGCCATATCAGATGCCCCCCCGCCCCTGAGCGTGAAGAGCCATGCACTCGCTGCCCTTTGGGCAAGAGGGGCGCGAATATTCAAAAAATGATTGCTCTTTAGTGCATTTTTAATAGCTTGATGAGCTGGCGCATCGTCCCGAGGCAGTGTCGCTTCAAAAATCTTTCACAATCATGCGGTAGGTGGAAGCTGACGTTAGCGTCGGACGCCTCGAAGAGGAAGCCTATTGGGGGAATGGAAAAAGGTTAAGGTTATCATTGCTTCTCCGTTTTCTATGCCCCGTGATTGGTCGGGGATCACGCTCCTTGGGGCGAATCGAGGCGGCACGTCTCAGGCGCAGGCGAGATTTCCGGCAGACAGCTCGTGGCGCAATAGGAGAGCGCCACGTGGTGGGGCCTCGATTATCATCGTTCGGAGATGGGGGTATAAAAGTGCCCCAAGGGCCTGAGGAAAGTTTTTACATTGCCATTATTTTCTTCCAGCTTTCCTTCTCCTGCGTTCTTCTACGACTTGAGCCCTTTTGTCTTCAAATTCTCTTTGATTTCCAGGT
Organism: Calamus simplicifolius; assembly: GCA_900491605.1. Lineage (NCBI taxonomy): Eukaryota > Viridiplantae > Streptophyta > Magnoliopsida > Arecales > Arecaceae > Calamus > Calamus simplicifolius. The sequence continues at coordinate 28,602 of UESW01002900.1, forward strand.
TAGTTTCATCTTTCATTTTCACAAATGGACCGTCATGCCATTAGGGAGGGTAAGAGGCTTGTAGCGGAGTCTTCCCATTCTGATAGCGAAGATCAAACCTCCTTAGCCCATCAGGTTCCTCGTCCGGTGGGCAGAATCGTCATCCGCGATCGACCAACGGTGATCGGGCCTCCGTCCACCCCAGCCTCCCCTATTAGGGCCGTTCTTGTGTCCTCCCACTGTCCGGGACAACCTCCGGCGGTGAGTTCTGATCCAGCAGATCCGTTCGGAGTGGCCTCAACCATGACCCCCCAAAGACGTAGAGGCCATTAGGGCCAAGTACATGGTCCCCAGCTTCATCTGCCTGTCCGCACCAGCGCCCGAAGATAGAGTGACCTCCGCCTACCCTGGTTGGGTTGCTCTATACGAGGAGTTCTTCCGGTGTGGATTGCGCCTTCCTTTCCACCCTTTTTTCATGAACCTTTTAGTTAGGTATAGATTACCGCCGGCGCAGTTGACTCCGAATTTGATTCGGATCATCTGCGCCTTTGTCATTCTTTGCTACTTTCAGGAGGCCCGGCCAGGGTTGTCACTATTCTGGGCTTTCTACAAGCTCCGCCACCAAGGTGAGGGGTCCTGGTGGGCTTTCACCGTCAGACCAGGTAGGGCCTTCCCCTTAGGTCTCCCGTCCAAATTAGGGGATGGAAACCCTGCTTCCTTTTTGCCTATATCGAGGGGTGAGGACCGATTGGATGGAGCCGGACACCAGCTCCAATGATAATGCCACCGTGGGGGAGAGATAGGGAACTCTTCACCCAATTGTCCAACTGCCAAATCCCTGGCTACAAGGAACTCCTATCCGAGGAGAACCTGATAGAAGCCGAGTTGGCCCCAACGGTTGGTGAGCACGATGTCCGATTCCTTCTGTCTCGATCAGAAAACTGCTATACACTGTTGTTAACACTTCTCATTTTTGGATGCAGCGATGAAGTTTTCCGCCGATGCGTTTAAAGCCGCCTTGAAACAAAAGAGGCTGGTGACTAGGGAAGCATCAAGGCTGGAGAAGAAGGCTCGAAGAGGGGAGCGGGCCAGGCCGACCCAAGCCGCTGGAGTCCCTAAGGCTCCAACGCCCACGGAGAAGCCGATCGAGGAAATGCCAGTTGGAGGAGTGGTCCCGGGGCCGACCGGGACCGGAGTAGAAGAAGGAGAGATTCCGGTCACTACTAAAGCAGCCATGGTGATCGTGGATCTTGAAGAGGAAGCCCCTGCCGCCGCTGATGTGCCCGAGATGGGGCAGGTTACAGTTACTGTTAGCCCTCCGGCTGCTGCCGAGCCGAAGACGGAGAGGGCTCCCCCAACTACCGGAGAGAGGGAGCCAGTCGCCAAGAAATCCAATGCTGGGGCGGAGGCGACCAGGGAGCAGAGGGATGGGTTGGAGAGCTCATCCCAATGGTTGGTGCGCCACCCAACTCATCCTCGGGTTGAGGGCCTGCAGGAGGGGCTGGCGCGGCCGGCGCCTAGGCTCAACTCAATGACGGACGCCGGGCAAGCCGCCCGTCTTCTATTGAGAGTTCAGACTGCCAAGTCCGAGGAGGAGACATGGGGATTGAGCCACTCTGCGCTTCTGGATATGGTGATGGTTGTCATTGTCCAGGTAATCTTCTGAGTTCTCATTGTTTTCGGACATGCCTTTTGATGCTCCAATCTTTTATGGTTAACATGTTCCCCTTGCTGTAGATGGCCAACGGCGCAATCGGTCTTCGTGAGGCGATGGTCCACTCTTCGGACGCGCTCACAAAGGCTATGGCATGGGCCGATAGGAACAAGAAGGAGAGCATGGCACAATCCCAGAGCCTTGCTCGACTTCATCAGGAGGCCAAGGCCCGAGAGGAGAACCTGGGCGGCCGAATAAGGGAGGCGGAATGCTAGGCCGAAGCCGAGAGTGGCCGAGCATTCGTAGTTGAGGCCAAATTGGAGATGGTCTCGGATCGGTTGAAGGCCGCCACGGCACAGAATGAAGAGCTGATCTGCCAGCTTCAATGCGTCGAAGAGGAGGCCAGGGCAGCGCGAAATGAGGCTCGGGCTGCTACAGAGAGAGCAGCCACCGCGGAGAAGGCTGCGATTGAGGCGGGCCACGAGAAGGCCGGGGCTGTGGCCTACGTAGACGAGGCCAATGCACGAGCCGAAGAAGCCAAGGGCCGAGCCAGGGAGGCCGGGGCGCAAGCCTAGGAGGCCTAGGCCAGGGCACAGCGAGCTAAGGCCAAGGCGGGGTAGGCCGTCTGCAACTATAAGGCCTCGCCGGTGTTCGCAAAGGAAGTCCTTGAGGCCAGCCTCGATGCTTACGTCAAGGGCTTCGAGATGTGCAAGGGCAAAGTGTCTGCGACCCTCAAGATCGACAGCTCCGAGCTTGAGGAAATCCAGCCCGAGGAGTCCGACGAGGGGCCAGCGGAGGAGGAGGATGAGGAAAAGCCCGGTCCGAGCGAACCCTAAGGGTCTGTCGTCTGTTTTTCTTTTTCCTTCATTCTTGTAATTGGCCTCAGCCGAATTTTGTACTTCATTTCCATTGTTAATGAAGAAGAGCTTTTTGCAAAAATGCCTTTGTGTTTTTCCTCGTCTGTTCCTTCTTTCCTTTGGGAAGAATACTTTATTGTACGACTAACAATAAGACGGACCCCGTACCTGTTGGTGAGAGGGGACCTTTCTTTTGGGATATTCCCTAACTCTGAGTGTTGCGCATGTTGATAATGCCATGGCCGAACCGTTGTGTTAGGTTGGCCAATGTTGAGATGTATCTTCGAGGTGTAAGCCGGCCGCGTAGGAGGTTACTTAAGATGCCCTGAGCTATCGCAGGCCGTTTGAAGGGAGATTTGTCTGTGTTCGAATATTCTAAGGACTTAGAACGACCCGAGGGCAACTTAGTATTGAGATCAGCTTGAAAATGCTAGGGGCTGAGTGGGGCTTGACCGGGGAAGGTTTGGGCTGATTGGCCTGACCTTGGAGATGTTGAGGCCGAGTGGGGCTGACCAGGGGTGGTCGGGGCCGACTCGGTAGACTTGGAGACCGTGAGGGTTGGCGGCTCTTTTAGAACCCCTCGGGGTTTGTGTGCCGCCCAAGGGACGACTCGACCGGGTACAGAGCTGTTAGGGACTTGAACCGACTCGGGGGTGCCTCCGTGCCAGGGCCGAGTGGTGTCCCATAGGCTACGATGCCGGCGAGCTCCTTTAGAACTACCTCGGGGGTTTGTGTGCCGCCCGAGGGGCGACTTGATCGAGTACGGAGCTGTTAGGGACTTGAACTGACTTGGGGGCGTCTCCTAGCCGGACCGAGTGGTGTCCCGTTAACCGCGATGCCGTGAGCTCCTTTTGAACCACCTCGGGGTTTATGTGCCGCCCGAGGGGTGACTCGACCAGGTACGGAGCTGTTAGGGACTTGAACCGATCTGGAGGCATCTCCTAGCCAGACCGAGTGGTGTCCCGTTAGCTGCGATGCTGATGAGCTCCTTTAGAACTGCCTCGGGGGTTTGTGTGCTGCCCGAGGGGCGACTCGATCGGGTACGGAGCTGTTAGGGACTTGAACCGACTCGGGGCGTCTCCTAGCCGGACTGAGTGGTGTCCCGTTAGCCGCGATGCTGGTGAGCTCCTTTAGAACCGCCTCAGGGTTTGTGTGCCGCCCGAGGGGCGACTCGACCAGGTACGGAGCTGTTAGGGACTTGAACCGACTCAAGGGCATCTCCTAGCCGGACCGAGTGATGTCCGTTAGCCGTGATGCCGGTGAGCTCCTTTTGAACCACCTCGGAGATTTGTGTGCCGCCTGAGGGCGACTTGACCGGGTACGGAGCTGTTAGGGACTTGAACCGACTCGGGGGCATTCCTAGCCGGACCGAGTGGTGTCATTAGCCGCGATGCTGGTGAGCTCCTTTGAACCGCCTCGAGGGTTTGTGTGCCGCCCGAGGGGCGACTCAACCGGGTACGGAGCTGTTAGGACTTGAACCGACTCGGGGGTGTCTCCTAGCCGGACCGAGTGGTGTCCCGTTAGCCGCGATGCCGGTGAGCTCCTTTTGAACCACCTCGGGGGTTTGTGTGCCGCCCGAGGGGAGACTTGACCGGTATGGAGCTGTTAGGGACTTGAACCGACTCGGGAGCGTCTCCTAGCTGGACGAGTGGTGTCCCGTTAGCCGCGATGCCGGTGAGCTCCTTTTGAACCACCTCGGGGTTTGTGTGCTGCCTGAGGGGCGACTCGACTAGGTACGGAGCTGTTAGGGACTTGAACCGACTTGGGGCGTCTCCTAGCTGGACCGAGTGGTGTCCCGTAAGCCGCGATGCCAGCGAGCTCCTTTTGAGAGATCTGGTCCTTGAATGTAAGAGAGAGCAGGCTGTGGCATTGGAAGGGACCTTTTATTGCTCATATTCTGGGGGATACATCATTGATAATATCGGCGAGATTATCCGCGTTCCAGGTACGCGGAATGGGTTGTCCGTTGAGCTCTTCTAGTCTGTATGCCCCCCGGGGAGTGTCTCGGTGATACGGTAAGGACCCTCCCAGTTGGGGGATGTTTGCCCCCTCCGTAGGCTTAGATACCTCAGCCTTTCTTAAAACCAGATCTCCATGGCGAAAGACCTTGGGACGAACTCGGGCGTTGTAGTACTTGGCTGCCCGCTGACGGAAAGTCCCATACACAGCCTTGCCCGGTCATGTGCTTCATCGATAAAGTCCAGGTTGGCTCGTATCAATGTGGAATTATCTTCCTCGTTGAAGGACTCCACGCGCGGACTGGGTAGTCCGATCTCAACAGGGATGACGGCTTCGGATCCGAAGATGAGACTGAAGGGAGTCTCGTCCGTCGGGGCTCTGGGGGTCGTGTGGTAAGCCCATATCACGCTGGAGCTCCTCCACCCATCGACCCTTTGATCCATCTAGCCGAGTCTTAAGCCCTCTGAGAATGGTGCAGTTCATGACCTCGGCCTTCCCGTTGGTCTGGGGTGGCCGACAGAGGTGAATCGATGGTGAATGCCTAGCTCGCCAGAAAGTCTTGAATGCTTCATATTGAACTGGCGACCATTGTTCGTGACGAGGTGTGTGGTAGGCCAAAGCGGCATATAATCGACTTCCAGAAGAAGGCTTTGACTTTACTCTCGTGATCTTAGCCAGCGCCTCGACCTCGACCCACTTGGTGAAATAGTCGATGGCTACTAGCAAGAATCTCCGCTGTCCCAAGGCTGGGGGGAATGGCCCAAGGATGTCCATTCCCCACTGGGCGAAGGGCCAGGGGGCTGAGAGCGGGTTGAGCAGGGTAGACGGTTGATGTTGGATGTGTGCATGGCGCTGGCAACCATCGCACTTCTGAACTAGTTTGGCAGTGTCCTCCCTCATGGAAAGCCAGAAGTATCCCTGCCGAAGGGCCTTCTGGGCCAGGGACCTACCCCCCAGGTGATTCCCGCAGATGCCTTCATGGATTTCTCTAAGGATGTAGTCGGCGTCGGCAGGTCCTACACATCTGAGCAGGGGTAGGAGAATGACCTCCTGTATAGATGTCCGTCTAGGAGGACGAATTTGGAAGCCCTCCATTTGAGCAGCTTGGCTTCATTGCGATCATCAGGGAGGGTGCCGTCAGTGAGATAGCGGACGTAGGCATCCATCCATGTAGGCTCTTGGGTGAGCGGGAGGACTTCCTCGCCATCTTCTATGCTGGGCCTTTCTAAGTACTCAATGTAGGCGTCTCTTGCAATGCCGTTGGCGGTGGTAGCCAGGCGGAAAGAATGTCGGCCTTGGCATTCTCACTGGGAATGTAACTGATGCTGAAATAAGCTAACGAGAGACCAAGAGCCGAACCTTGCCTAGGTATTGAGTCATAGCAGGGTCACACGCCTCGTACTCTCCGTTGATTTGTGGAGATGAGTTGCGAGTTGGTGAAAGCTTTGAGATGCCTTATTCCAAATTCTTGAGCCAGCCTTAATCCTGCCAGCAGGGCCTCGTACTCAGCTTGGTTATTGGTGGCTTTGAATAGAAACCGCAGGGTGCATTCTGCTTTCTCTCCACCGGTCCGGTGAGAATGAGACCTGCACCGCTTCCCTGAGAGTTTGATGCGTCGTCTACATGGAGGATCCAGGTTTCTCCATCATCGCTCGGCTCAGGCTCATGCCGCTCCATGGAAACCTCCCTAGTCTCCTCATCTGCCCAAGTGCACTCAACTAGGAAATCGGCCAGGACTTGGGACTTCAAGGCCGGCTGTGCTTGGAAGGAGAGGTCAAACTCTCTAGCTTGATGGCCCACTTGGCGAGTCGGCCTGAGGTGTCTGGACGAGCCAGGATGGCTCGGAGGGGCTGGTCCGTGAGCACCACAATGGGATGGGCTTGAAAATAAGGGCAGAGACGCCGAGCGGAGATGATCAGAGCAAGATGATTTTTTCTGTCTTGGAGTACCTGACTTCTGCATCGTGGAGCACCCTGCTCACGTAATAAACGGGCCTCTGGGTTCCATCAGCGTTGAGACACACCAAGACTAAGCTAACGGCCTCCGAAGAAGCAGCTAGGTAGAGGAGAGACTCTCCTCGTCCCTTGGTTTGGATAGAGCGGAGGAGAAGACAGAAACACCTTCAGGCCATCGAAGGCTTTCTGGCAGTCGTCCGTCCACTCAAAGCTGTTTACTTTCCGCAGGGCCTTGAAGAAGGGCAAGCACCTCTCGACTGATTTGGAGAGGAAATGACTTAAAGTCGCCACCCTCCCCGTTAGTCACTGTACTTCCTTCTTGCTGGATGGTGGTCTCATGTCGAGGATGGCGCTGATTTTTCTGGGTTCGCTTCGATCCCCCGCTGAGTCACCATAAAACCCAGGAACTTGCCCGCGTGACTCCGAAGGCGCATTTCTTGGGATTCAGCTTGACCTGGAAGCGACGGAGGTTGCTGAAAGTTTCCTCTAGATCGAAGACATGATCAGAAGCGTGGATGCTCTTGGTCAGCATGTCATCCACGAAGACTTCCATGTTTGACCTAGCTGATCTTGAAACACCCTATTCATCAATCTTTGATAGGTCGCCCCACGTTCTTGAGACTGAAGGGCATCACTTTGTAGCAATAAATCCCATTTTCTGTCACAAAGGAGGTGTGCTCTTCATCACTGGGGTCCATCCTTATCTGATTATATCCGGAGAAGGCATCCATGAAGCTAAGGAGCTCGTGGCCGGAGGTGGAATCTACTAGCTGGTCTATCCTTGGCAGGGGAAAATGTCTTTCGGACACGCCTTGTTGAGGTCGGTGAAGTCGATGCAAATTCTCCAGCTCCCGTTTGCCTTTCGCACCATGACCACGTTGGCCAACCAGATAGGGTAATGCGCCTCTTGGATGTGGCCGGCACTGAGCAGTTTGTTAACCTCCTCATCGATGGCCTTTTGTCGCTCGGGAGCGAAGCTCCTCTTCCTCTGGCAGATTGGACGGTGCTTCGGATTGATGTTGAGCTTGTGGGTGATTACTTCTGGAGGGATGTTGGGCATGTCATACGTTGACCAAACGAAAACGTCTAAGTTGGCCGCAAGAAGGTTAGGAGGCGATCACGATCCTCCGGTGGGAGGAGTCCGCCGATACACACGGTCTTCACCGGATCGTCCCCAAGGGGAAAGGTTAGGAGGTGCTCGGCCGGCTTCCTCTCCTGTCGGACTCCCTAGGGTCAGGTGCTTCTGGGACCGCTCGGCCTCCAAGGGGCTTGACGCCGTGTGATAGCAGGGCAAACTGAATCGATCTGCCTTTCATCTCCCCAACACCTCGCTAGTAGGGAACTGCACCAGCAGGCATCGGGTGGAGATAATTGCATCCAATAGATTTAAGCCTCGGTGCCCGAGAATGGCGTTGTATGCCAAGGGGACCCGCACAACCAAGAACTTCATGATCACTGTGCTTTGGCATGGCGGTGTTCCGGCTGTCATAGGCAAAGATATCTCGCCCTCAACCCTTACCGAATCCCGGTGAATCCGACCAAAGGGGTTGCTACAGGCTGAAGAGAGTCTAGAGATAATCCCATCCGAACAAAAGTGTCATAAGTGAGGATGTCAACTGAGCTGCCACTATCAACCAATATCCTTTTTACAGGGTGCTTGGCAATCGTCATAGAGACGCGATGCCTTCATTGTTTACATTCTCAAAATTCACTGGTCCCCCCCGAGAACTACATTACCCGGTGCGTCCTCCCCTCTTGGTCGCTTGGATGAGGAAGCCGCTCCCCAAGACACCATTCCAACTGTCCACTCCATGGGGGTGTTGTCGATAGCGGCCTGAGCAGGCGGGGGTCCCATGAGTGCCGGCAGCGGTTGTGGCGCCTTCTGGACATATTTGCGAGGTAGCCCCTCTGGATGAGCTCCTAATGGCGCGCTTCAAGATGAAGCAGCTGTCGGTGTCGTGCCCGTAGTCTCGATGGAATCGGCAATAACAGCTCTGTCGCGGGGAGGACCTTTCTTCATAGGAGGAGGGCGCTGGAGATAAGGCTCGCCCTCGATTTCCATCAGGATGTGGGATCGAGGGGCGAGGAGAGGCGTGAGCTTGCTCTCATTAGGGATGGGGCTTCGACGCCTGTTGTCAGATCGCAAGGCGGATCGGGCGTCGGTGGCGAGGGGGGACGCTCGGCTCGGGGCGAGCAGGCTTGCGGCTGGAGCTCCTTGATGATTCCAGGCGCTCCTCCGCCTGGTGATTGATTGTCGGGGCCCTCCGAGATGGCTCGGAGGATGAAAAAGAGGAAGATAAGAAGAAGGAGAAGGACGCGGAAGATGGGATTTCCGCTTTGGTTCCTCCTGGTGATGTGGCTCTGGAGGAAACTTGCTCGGGCCACAATTGGAGATCGCGGCCGCTTGAGGGGCTCACAGCGAGGCTTCCTTGGAGAAGCCCGGCGACGACCGGCCTCTCGCTGAGGAGAACCTCCCCTTGAAGACTGTTGACTAGCAGGGGGAGCGGTCTGATGCTGGGTGGCCATGGACTGCTGCTGAAGTCAGTGACCATGGCGGTGAGGGTCTAGACTTGCCGAGTGAGGGTTGCCAACTGCTCCGGTTGAGGGGAAGCAACGGGAGGATCATCGGTAGGGAGGTTGGTCTCCTGCTGCCTAGCTGGGAGAAGATACCCCCCAAGGTGACTGACTGAAGCATCCTGAGCCCGTGTCATCACCATTATTGGGAGAGGGAGAGAAAAGAGAAGTATACTGTAGGTTTGAGCCTTCTTTGCTTTCCTTCCTGGCGCACCAATCTGATAATGCCTGATCACTGGTCTTGAACGTCGGGAGAAGAGAGCTGCTTAATCCATGGTCCACGCCTGATCAGATGGCTGCAAAAAGTCCCAAGACCGGAGGGGTGCTCCGGTGGGGACCCTCCGATGCTCAAGTCAGTAACCGGGGTCACAACTGAGGGAGAGCTCAGACGAGCTATAGGGAGAAAAAATGAGTCCTCAGAAAGAGGGGAGTCCCTTTCTGAGCATCAGGGTAGTGAGCATATGAGTTTGCGTACCTTGTTCCTGAGTGGACTTACCCTTTTATAGGGAGTTGACACCTGCACAACCACGTGGAGTTCCATAAGAAAGGAATGTCCGTGGGGTTTGTGGGGTTACGTGAATTTGGGCTGGTTGGTGGGTCCTGTCCCATCGGAGAGGAAAAAACGGCGGTTGGTGAGCTATGTCCTATCAGTCAGTGGGGCTAATAGGTAGTTAGGTCTAGTCCCATCAGCACCGTGACCTGTGGGTAGTTGGGCCTGGGGATGCCAGACGGTGTGGGTCAGAAGGACGGCGGTGTTAATAGCCAGGACCATTCTGGGGCCGATTGAGACAGCCTTGACCCTTCGGAGGGCGCTAGGCCGAGCAGGGCCGACTCGGCCGACCTGAAGATGCCAGGGCGGGGCCGACCAGGGAAGGTCGGGGCTGACTCGACCGACTTGAGATGCCAGGGCCGAGCGGGGCTGACCAGGGAAAGGTCGGGGCCGACTTGGAGATGTCGAGGCCGAGCAGGGCTGACCAGGGAAGGTCGGGGCCAACTTGAAGATGCTGGGGCCGAGTGGGGCCGACCAAGGAAGGTCGGAGCCGACTTGGCCGACTTGGAGATGCCGGGGCCGAGCGGGGCCGACCAGGGAAGGTCGGGCCCAACTTGGCCGGCTTGGAGATGTCGGAGCGAGCGGGGCCGATCAGGAAAGGTTGGACCCGACTTGGCCGACTTGGAGATGCCGGGGCCGAGCGGGGCCGACCAGGGAAGGTCGGGGCTGACTTGGCCGACTCAGAGATGCCGGGGCTGAGTGGGGCCGACTTGGCCGACTTGGAGATGCCGGGGCCGAGCGGGGCTGACCAGGAAAGGTTGGGGCCGACTTGGCTAACTCGGAGATGCCAGGGCCGAGCGGGCCACCAAGAAAGGTCGGGCCGACTTGGCCGACTTGGAGATGCTGGGGGGGCCGCCCAGGGATGGTCGGGGTCGCCTTAAGATCTTGATTTTGTCATAATTGCCTTCGTGGCTACATCAGCCACATCAATATCCTCACAATTTTTGAATTTTAAGTCCTTGGTATTGGTGTGTCATTGAGCCTTTCTAGCTTTTATGTGTTAGATTGGAGAACTTTGGCTATCTTGCTCGGACCTTTTTACTAAGGTACGAGCTTACCAAAGGCTTTTATGTGGACAGATGCTTCAACCCTTTTCAAGACTAGGTCTTCCTTTTTAAAGAGTCTCTCCTTGTCTTTAAAGTTGTAAAGCCTTACTACTCTTTGTATGTAGGTTGCTACTGGAATCTGCTTTTGTTCTCTGAGTTCATTCATTAAGGTATAAATTAGCTCGTAAGTCTTCTAGCTATGTTTGGATCTTTGAGGGAAAGGAAGGGGAAAGTAAAATGAAGGAAAGGAATGGGAGGAGAAGGAAGGAAAAGGAAGGATTATTCTTCTTCTCTTGTTTGGAAAGGATGAAAGGGAAAGAAAGGGTTGTTTTTCTTTTTTTGTTTGGATAGAAGGGAGGGAAAGGAAGGGAAAGAATTTTGTGATAATTATACCCTTCCAGAATAGGGAATGAAGTATGAGAATGAAAGAATGAAGAATAGAAAATAAAAGGATATTTTGGTCTTCTATAAAAGTATGACTTAAATTTTTCCCTCCCCAGCTTACCCTTCGATTTGGGGGTTAACAGATTTACCCTCGTTGAGGGTGAAAGGAGAGGAACCGGTTACTCCCATTCCCTTCCCCTCTCTCTTTATCTTCCTTCCAAACAAGGTGACTTACGATCTTTTCCCTCCTTTTCCTTTCCCTTCCCTTCATTCCCTCCCATCCAAACATACCAAAGTTCCTAAGTGTTGAAGTGCTGAACTTTGTTAAACAACATTCTTATCTCCATTGGGATGATTGACTCTATCTTAAATGTGAGATTGAAGGATGTCTCATTTGTTGGGGTCCTAACTATAGTTTTATACACTCATCAAACACCAGGCAACTCATCGGTCCAAAGGCCTTTAGCACCGTCCACTAGAATCTTTAGAGCATTTAGGATCGTTCGATTAGTTCTTCAGCTTGCCCATTTGCTTTGGGGTAAGATACCGAAAAACTTATGCTTAATTCCTAGCATTGTACAGTTTTACTCGAATAGCTTAGTGTTGAACTGTATCTTATTGTTGGTGATCTAGAATCTTGGGATGTCAAAATGATAAATGATTGATTTCTGCATGAACTCTCAAACTTTTTGCTCTATTATCATGGCAAGAGCTTTAGCTTTAACCTACTTTGTAAAGCAATCAATGATTATAATCATGAAATTCTTTATCTTATGGATAAGGGAAATGGTCCCACAATATCGATCCTTCCTAGGTTAATAGCCATAGACTGGTCGGTGGGGAGAGCTATCTAATAAGTTATCGCAGAATGTTAGCATATCTTTGGCATTTATCGCATTTCTACATTAGGTTCTGTGCTTCTTCCTTCATGGCAGTTTCCTTTATAAAAGAAGGGTCCATCTTCATCTCAAGATCATCTAGAAAATTTGATTTCTTTTAGACTTCCTTCATGTTTACCTCAAGGTGCTTATTTTCTTATCAAGCTATCTCCTTAGGTCAGGATCTTTCGGTCCAATCCTTCTAAAGTTGACTTGAGATTCTTTAGTATTTGCTCCATTTGTGGTTCCTCCCATCTCTACTCTTTATGTTCTTTCAATTCCTAAAGGATCCATGGGGGCTATCTTTTGGTGGTTTTATTGCGATAGCACTGGTTGCATTTGCTGAAGACTCCGGTTCGACACGAACGTAGTAAAGGCCCGAACCTACACGTACAAATTTCTAAACTAGACAACCATGGGTACTGCTTTTGAAGAAGGCAGAGTTGATGGATTGGTCTCAGACCAGTTTAAGTAGTGTGGTTGTAGTTGATGGAAGATTTTCTTTTATGCTTAGGTGGTATGATTTTTACTTCGCGTCTCATAGACGATGCCCTTCTGATGTAGCCTAGATCCAATAATATCTAAAAATAGCAGTAGAAAGATGATAATAAATTCACAAAGTGAAGGGATTTGCACCATTGATAAGCATCCTCATGAATAGATATATTGGGGTGACCAGTAGTTTAGCCTTAAAATAAATAAATAAATAAAAATCAAGCATAAGAGGAAGGGCTTTAGGATCAATTCTGGTGGGATCCTTTGTTACTCGAGTTAGTCAGAAATTATGGATGACGACGGTTTAGATTGAAATCCTTAAGGTTTTCATGTAAAGGTGAAGAAAGAATCTTCTTTGATTAGATCAAATCTGTTTCTTTTATTGTGAACCCCTCTTCTATGGATCCTCATCATGTCAGGATCCGTCATCTTTGACGGAGGAAGGGAGGCGCCGCCCCTTCCTCCGCCATTGTTGACCAGCATGATGAGGGAGGCACCGCAGCCAGTCAAGGAAGGGGGCGCCGACGTGCCCCCTTCACACGGGTACAGGGGAGGGATAACCCTCCCTTGCCATATATAAGGAGGGGGAGAGCACCCTCCTTCTCCACGATCTCTTTCCCCCCACCCATGCCGGCCCCAAGGTAAGAGAGAGAGAGAGAGACAGTGGAACCAAGCCGGTTCACGGCTTGGTTCGGGCCCGCGGAGTGCCTGCCGGCTCGCCGGGCCTGGGCGCGGCCCTCACCGGTGCCGAGACCGTCCGGTGAGGATCCGGCCGGCCGTGGTGGCCGGCCGTGCCACCGGCACGATTCGCGCGTGAAACGAAAGAGAGAAAGAGAGAGAAAGAGGGAAAGAGAGAGAGGGGGAGCGGCCACGGCGGTGGCCGGCTCTGGCCGGTCATCGGCGATCGGGCCACCCAGGCCGGCGGCGGCCCTGGCCGCCGGCACGTCTCCCCTGTTTCGGGCGAAACAGGGGAGGCGGGGGAAGATGACGGCTCAGCGGGCCGGCTGGGCCGTCCCATTTGGGCCCTATTGGGCCGGCTCGAGCCATTTTTGGGCTATATTTGGCCCTGTATTGGGCGGAAATGGAGAAATAAAAATATGGCCCGATTCGGCATTGATTCTAGTTTCTCGGGTATTTTTATTTCCCCATTCGGGCTTATATATTGAGAGATATTCGAGCCCAAAGTTGGGCCCAGGATTAGACTGGGTAGACCTTAGGGGATGCTGCATTGTTCCAATTTTTGAGATTTAATTATGAAAATTAATGCTGTAGGTAACCAGATGTCCACATAGCTGATTTACAGTTTGGAATTAGCGTACTGAGGTAAGTAAGCCATTTATTATAATTTTAAATTTATTTAATATAAAATTATGGATATATATATGCATATTTGAAAAATAAAAATAGAATTTTGTTATTTAGTTGATACAATTGGGTATCTGTTATAATTATATGTGATTACTAATATTTTGCAAAGTAATGGATTATAAATGTGCAAAAATTGAATGATGTGATTATTTTGGCTTTGCAAAATATACTGGTATTATTGATGTATTTTATGCTATGAATGTACAAACCACTGTATATGTGATATGAGGAGCTTATGCTCATGATGATGCATGATGTGCTACATGCAAATATGATGATGATATGTGTCGCCGCGGTTCTCATATGATGTAAAAAATGTGAAATGCCAAGTGATACGGGACCCACCTCCACAGGAAAGATATGTGGAGGACACAGATCTAACGTAGGATGTGTTGTGATTGATTATGATATATGGCATAATGCTGGTACCAGGACCCTTCCTCTTAGGGGACATTAAAGAGTGATACACCAGATGGGTGTTGTAGGGCCGTGGGACACATAAGAAAATAATAATATAATACAGTGGGTTTGTTTACATTGCATATTTCGCATTTATTGTATAATTAAGCTTCCAAAATTATTTGAGCTGATGATATACATGTTTAATAACATGGAATGTATTTGAAATTGAAAGTTTTATCATGAAAATATGTTTGATAATATCTTCAAATGATTAATGATATATATATTAGGCTTACTTATTGAGTGTAAGCTCATATAAATCTTACAATGTTTTTCAGAGCCACAGACTGAAGAATGGGATCTGGGGTAGTTGGAGCTTCTATCAGAGGAAACTAAGATCCAACATTTTGTTGTAACCCCAGTGACTTATGTATGATGGGCATGTAGCCAAAACCATGATTATGGCTTGTATTAAAGTTATTGACTCTGAATGATATAGTTATTACCTTCTTGAATTAAATTGGATATTTCGGACGCCTTGCATGCCAGGCATGCGGCGGGTTGCCACCCCTAGATCCAATATAGGGTCTGGGGCGTGACAGCTTTTGTGGTATCAGAGCCTAGGTTTGACCTTAGGGACAAACATAAGATGACACTAGAAAAAACAGTAGGATGACACTGGGAGGGTAACAACTCTAAAAAGATTTTTTTAATAAATATGTTTTGAAAAAGGGTTTGTAAAGATATTGATTGGAACCAAACTTGGCAGGGAATAGTCATGCCTCGTCACACCAGAAGTATGCGACAAGTTGGAGGTTCCCAGGCTGGTGACTCTGGCCAGCAGGGAGGCCAGCAAACTTCTGGAGGCTCTGGTTCCATTAATGTGGCTGGCAATGGCCAGCAACAGCGCCAGACTGAGATACTTCAGGCCCTTGTGGAAATGGTGCAGGCTATGCAGCAGCAGATCCAACAAGTGGTGCCTGCTCAGCCCGGCCCTCCTACTCAGCAAAACCCGCGAGTCGAACCTGAACCACCAGTCCAGCCCGCTCCGCCGCAACCCTGGCAAGGAGGGGTCGGAGCTTTGCTGAGTTTAAGAGCTTAGCCCCTGCTCCCTTCTCTGGATCCACCAACCCCGCTGATGCTGAGGGATGGATGAGGGAGATGGAGAAGGCCTTCATGGCCCATGGTAGCCAGGAGGAGGAGCGGATTAGATTTGCCACCTACCTCCTTCAAGGGGAGGCATATGATTGGTGGTTGCATATGGAGCAGCGATTGGGTGGACAGGCTGTTTCCTGGAGGGAGTTCAAGGAGGCCTTTTTCAACAAATACTTTCCCAGTAGTGTGCAAAGACAGATGGAGTCTGAGTTTCTGGAGCTGGAACAGAAGAATCTCTCTGTGGCCCAGTACGAAGCCGAGTTCACTAGGCTAGCCCGGTTTGCTCCGAAAATAGTGACCACTGAGAGAGCCAAGATCACCAGGTTCACTGAAGGACTGCGACCCAAACTGAGGCAAGCAGTCAATGCATTTGAACTCTCCACATATTGTGCTGTGGTGAGCAAAGCCCTGGTGATCGAAAGAGACATGAATAGGAACCAGAAGAGTGGGAGCTAAAGAGGAAGAGGAAGGGGTCTCCTTCGGGCCAGTCTTCGGGGCAGGCTAAGAAGAAAGATACATATCAGCCCCCCTCAGGACCGAAGGGTAAGGAGACCCGTTGCCCTCACTGCGGGAACTTCCACCCGGGCAGGCAGTGCCGTGGGCCGAGAGGTGCCTGCTTCATATGTGGGAAAGTGGATCACAAGATGGCCACTTGTCCCCTTCGGAGGGATCAGCTGTCTTCTCCAAATCTTGGGATGAACCAGCCGCAGCAGCCGAGGACCCAGGGAAGGGTCTTCACCCTCACACCAACAGGATGCTGCCGCTTCTAACTCCGTTGTGGCAGGTATACCTGTTACCTAAGTACCCTTTAAGATTATTTGTTCATATGCGATATAATGCATTGATCATGAAGATAAATAGGATCCGCTATATGACATCTAAGACAAACTAAACTTTGTGATCAGGGACAATTAAAGTAGGCAACACTTATGCTCAGACTTTAGTAGATCCGGGTGCCATGCATTCGTTTATATCTGATGCTTATCTTGCCAATAATGCATCGTTGACACCCGTTCCCCTAGAACAAGAGTTGCTCATTGCATTCCCAAATGGAGATGTTATGAGGGTGGAGTCTGTATGCAGATCCTGCCAGATCAACGTGGGCGACAAGAGGCTGGAGGCTGATCTAATCGTCCTTCCACTAAAGTCCTTTGATGTTATCCTTGGGATGGACTGGTTGGCCTCCTATCATGCTTCGGTAGACTGTTTCAGGAAAATGGTGATCTTCAAAATCCCTAATCAGCCTGAATTCAGTTTTACTGGAAGCCAGGAACACCTGGCCTCAGTGTTTGTATCAGCACTGCGGGCTGCCAAATACTTGATGAAAGGTGGCCAAGGGTTTCTTGCTGTGGTCAAGGACCTTCAGCAGGAAGAGGTGAAGTTGGAGGATATTCCAGTGGCTATGGAGTTTCCTGACGTCTTCCCGGATGATTTGACCGAATTGCCTCCAGACCGGGAAGTGGAGTTCACCATTGATTTGGTCCCTGGCACTGGACCTATATCCAAGGCCCCTTATCGTATGGCCCCAGCTGAACTAAAAGAGTTGAAGAACCAATTGCAAGAGCTCCTAGACCGGGGATTTATCAGACCGAGTGTCTCTCCTTGGGGTGCTCCAGTATTATTTGTCAAAAAGAAGATGGGAGTCTTCGGCTCTGCATTGATTACCGAGAAATCAATAAGGTAACAGTGCGGAACAAGTATCCCTTGCCGAGGATCGATGATCTGTTTGATCAACTCCAAGGAGCTCGGGTATTCTCGAAGATTGACCTTCGGTCAGGATACCATCAACTCAAGGTCAAGGCTGGAGATGTGCCTAAGACAGCATTCAGGACTAGGTATGGCCACTACGAGTTCTTGGTGATGCCGTTTGGGTTAACTAATGCCCCGGCAGCATTCATGGACTTGATGAACAGAATCTTTAAGCCATACTTAGACCAGTTTGTGGTGGTGTTCATTGATGACATCCTGGTGTATTCTAAAAGCCAGGAGGAGCATATGGACCACCTGAAGATTGTTCTGCAAACCCTTCGGGAGAAAAAGCTTTATGCCAAGTTGCAGAAATGTGACTTCTGGTTGAGCCAAGTATCATTCTTGGGTCACGTAATATCTAAAAATGGCATAACTGTGGACCCAAAGAAGATTGAGGCAGTTGTAAATTGGAGTCGACCTTCCAATGTATCTGAAGTCAGAAGCTTCGTGGGGCTGGCTGGATATTATCGCAGATTCGTGGAGGGCTTTTCTCGCATTGCTCTACCCCTGACTCGCTTGACCCAAAAGCAAGCGAAGTTTGACTGGACTGAGGAGTGTGAGAGAAGTTTCCAGGAGCTGAAACAACGCCTAGTGTCAGCCCCCGTCCTTACCCTTCCGTCAGGATCTGGAGGATTCACTCTATACACGGATGCTTCTCGGAAGGGATTGGGATGTGTTCTGATGCAAAATGAGAAGGTGATAGCTTATGCCTCCAGACAGCTAAAGCCATACGAGCAAAATTATCCTACTCATGACCTGGAGTTGGCTGCTGTGATTTTTGCCTTAAAGATCTGGCGGCATTATCTATATGGCATGTGATGTGTACACAGACCACAAAAGTCTGAAGTACATCTTCACTCAGAAGGAGTTAAACTTGAGGCAAAGGAGGTGGATGGAGCTACTAAAAGATTATGACCTGAACCTGCACTATCATCCAGGGAAGGCCAATGTGGTAGCTGATGCCTTGAGTAGGAAGTCCTCCTCGGAGTTAGCTTCTATGATCACCTCTCAGCCTCACATCCAGAGGGATCTTGAGAAGCTGGAGGTTGGATTGCGAGTACAACGGTCCGATGGGCTTGTAGCAGCACTTGTACTCCAACCAACTCTGTTAGACAGGATCAAGTCCTCCCAGAAAGAAGACTTGGACCTGCAAAAGATTAAAGAAGCCGTGAAGTCAGGGGTTCAAAATGAATTTACTATAATGGAGGATGGATCCCTGAGATTTGATGGTAGGCTCTGTGTGCCAAATGTGGTGGAACTAAGAGCAGAGATTCTGAAGGAGGCCCACTATTCTCCTTACACGGTGCACCCAGGAGGTACCAAGATGTACAAAGACCTAAAGAAAACTTTTGGTGGAAAGGAATGAAGAGCGAGATTGCTCAGTATGTAGCCAAATGTTTGTATGTCAGCAAGTGAAGGCTGAGCATCAAAGGCCTGCGGGACCCCTTCAATCTCTGATGATTCCACAATGGAAATGGGAGAAGATCACTATGGACTTCGTGACTGGTCTGCCTAAGACCCCTCGGAACAATGATGCGGTATGGGTCATTGTAGACAGATTGACGAAGTCAGCCCATTTCCTGCCATTCAGAGTTGGGATCTCCAGTGAGAGATTGGCCAACATGTATATTGAGCAAATTGTGAGGCTTCATGGTATTCCCGTATCTATTGTATCAGATAGGGATACTAGGTTTGTGTCCCAATTCTGGAAGAGTCTTCATAGAGCTCTGGGGACCAAATTGAACTTCAGCACAGCCTTCCATCCCCAGACAGATGGGCAGTCTGAGAGAACCATACAGACCCTGGAGGACATGTTGCGAGCCTGTGTGATGGACTTGGGTGGTGCTTGGGACAACCACTTATCTTTAGTGGAATTTGCTTACAATAACAGCTACCAGGCCAGTATCCAGATGGCTCCATTTGAGGCCTTGTATGGTAGAAAATGCAGATCTCCCTTATGTTGGGATGATGTGGGGAGAGAAAATTGTTGGGCCCTGAGCTGATTCGACAGACAGTAGAGAAGGTGCAACTGATCAAGGGACGACTCCGCACAGCTCAGAGCCGACAGAAGAGCTATGCTGATGTGAGAAGAAGGGAGCTAGAATTTCAAATTGGAGATCATGTCTTCTTGAAGATATCACCAACCAAAAATGTGATGAGATTTGGGATTAGAGGTAAACTGAGTCCACGATACATTGGACCATTTGAGATTCTGAGCAAAGTAGGGGAGGTGGCTTATAGCCTGGCATTACCTCCGGCACTCTCTGGGGTACACAATGTATTTCATGTATCTATGTTGAGAAAGTACATTCCTGACCCCAGCCATGTGATACAGTTTGAGCCCATGCAGTTAAGGAAGGATCTAACGTATGAGGAGCATCCTGTGCGTATTGTGGACCGCAAGGATCAAGTTTTAAGACGGCGTAGCATTCCTTATGTCAAGGTTCAGTGGAGTAACCATTCTGAGAGGGAAGCTACTTGGGAGCTTGAGGAAGAAATTAAAGAGAAATATCCTCAATTGTTTGTAACATAGCATATGTAAATGAAAGAAGATTAATCATATGATCAAAGCTTTGGATTCTAAATGTTATATGAAGTACACCAATTTCGAGGCCGAAATTTTTATAAGGAGGAAAGAATGTGAACCCCTGTTCCATGGATCCTCACCATGTGAGGATCCGCCATTGTTGACGGAGGAAGGGGGCGCCGCCCCTTCCTCCGCCATTGTTGACGGCTGGCGAAGGGGGTGCCGCAGCCAGTCAAGGAAGGGGGGCGCCGACGCGCCCCCTTCACATGGGTACAGGGGAGGGATAACCCTCCCCTTGCCATATATAAGGAGGGGGGGAGCACCCCTCCTCCACGATCTTCCCCCCCCCCCCCCGGCCAGCCGCAAGGTAAGAGAAAGAGAGAGAATAAGAGAGAGAGAGAGAGAGAGGGAACCAAGCCGGTTCACGGCTTGGTTCGGGCCCGGCGGAGTGCCCGATGCCTCGCCGGGCCTGGGCGCGGCGGTGACCTCACCGGCGCCGGGCACCGTCCGGTGAGGATCCGGCCGCCGTGGTGGCCGGCCGTGCCACCGGCACGCCACGGCGAGAGAGAAAGAGAGAGAAAGAGGGAAAGAGAGAGAGGGGGAGGCGGCCGCGCGGCCGGCTCCGGGCCCGTCGGCGACCGGGCCACCCCGAGGGAAGGCTGGCGACGGCCCTGGCCCTGGCACGCTCCCCTGGTCCTCCCCCTGTTTCGGGCGAAACAGGGGAGGCGGGGATGACGGAGGGCCGTCTGAGCCGTTGGATTTGGGCCGTTGGGCCGGCTCTTGGGCGTTGGGCCTATTGGCCGGCTCACGAGCCATTTTTGGGCTGCGTTTTGGGCCCTGTATTGGGCCGGGAATGAAGAAATAAAAATATGGCCCGATTCGGCGTTGATTCTAGTTTCTCGGGATATTTTTATTTCCCCATTCGGGCTTATATATTGAGAGATATTCGAGCCCAAAGTTGGGCCCAGGATTAGACTGGGTAGACCTTAGGGGATGCTGCATTGTTCCAATTTTTGAGATTTAATTGTGAAAATTAATGCTGTAGGTAACCAGATGTCCACATAGCTGATTTACAGTTTGGAATTAGCGTACTGAGGTAAGTAAGCCATTTATTATAATTTTATAATTTATTAATATAAAATTATGGATATATTATGCATATTTATGAAGAACAAAAATGAAATTTTGTTATTTTGTTATACAATTGGGTATCTGTTATAATTATATGTGATTACTAATATTTTGCAAAGTAATGGATTATAAATGTGCAAAAATTGAATGATGTGATTATTTTGGCTTTGCAAAATATACTGGTATTATTGATGTATTTTATGCTATGAATGTACAAACCACTGTATATGATATGAGGAGCTTATGCTCATGATGATGCATGATGTGCTACATGCAAATATGATGATGATATGTGCCACCGCGGTTCTCATATGATGTGAAATGATGTGAAATGCCAAGTGATACGGGACCCACCTCCACAGGGGAAGATATGTGGAGGACACACATCTAGTAGTGATGTGTTATGATTGATTATGATATATGGCATAACGCTGGTACCAGGACCCTTCCTCTTAGGGGACATTAAAGAGTGATACACCAGATGGGTGTTGTAGGGCCGTGGGACACATAAGAAAATAGTAATTATATGAATACAGTGGGTTTGTTTACATTGCATATTTCAGCATTTATTGTAATTAAGCTTCAAAATTATTTTAAGCTGATGATATGCTTTTGATAACATGATGAATGTATTGAAATTGGAAGTTATTATCGAAAATTGATTTGATTTGATAATATCTTGAAATGATTATATTATAGTAGGCTTACTTATTGAGTGTAAGCTCATATAAATCTTACAATATTTTTCAGAGCCACAAGACTGAAGAATGGATTTGGGATAGTTGAAGCTTCTATCAGAGTAAATTAAGATCCAACATTTTGTTGTAACCCATTGATTTATGTATGATGGGCATATAGCCCAAAACTCATAATTATGGCTTGTACTAAAGTTATTGACTCTGATGACATAGTGGTATTATCCTTCTTTGAATAAATTGGATTGTTATAGAACGTCTTACATGTTTGAGCCAAACATGTAGTGGGTTGCCACCCCTAAATCCCATATCAGGTCTTAGCCGTGACATTTACAGTGGCATAGGTTATACTAATTAGTGAGGTACTCCATTACGGCTAGGATTTCTTTACGTCGTGGGTCCTTTTTGAGTCCATCCCGCATTAGATTAAGTGGGCACCCATGTACTGTTGACTCATCTGACTTATGTGGAGACATTGATGGTGGATGAAAATCCGCATAATGGTGAATTGCGGGCATCTAGTCATTTCTCCAAAGAGGAAAATGGATTGGCGTATTACTATATTGTCAAGAACGTGACATGAAAAGAAAGCTAATGAAAAACATGAGCTTTATTAAAACGACGTTGAAGGAATAGGAGTGAAAGTAATCGTAGCAGACAATATCAGATGTTATTTGTTTATATAACAACATAGTAAAGATTAGTGACGTTCCAACCAAAAATTTTGATGGTGTTGACAGATATCAAATCTTACAGCGGTTAACAGTGAAAATATAAACATCTGTGCACTCTATAATTTATAACATAAAACTTCCATCACGTGCATGGATGAAACAACGGTACTAGATTTTGTATCTCAGCTTCTTTGCTCATCTTTATTTGTGTTTCATGT
The DNA here is from genome assembly GCA_900491605.1 of Calamus simplicifolius. Lineage (NCBI taxonomy): Eukaryota > Viridiplantae > Streptophyta > Magnoliopsida > Arecales > Arecaceae > Calamus > Calamus simplicifolius. The sequence goes on from UESW01002900.1 coordinate 50,852, forward strand.
TTTTTTTGTTGAATGAGTTGGAGGTCAAATGGATCATTTGTTTAAATATTTAAAAAAAAATTTATACATCATCTCGGTACAGCATAATCTGCATCGAATGCGATAATTCGTTCGTATATGGACTAGCATATCAGCTATGCAAAACTCATAAGCAGGCTTCTAGTATGAATCCATGCATATATAAATCATCGTGCTTGATGCAAACCATGTTGCACCAAGAGCGATACAAAATTTTTCCTAAATATAACTTGTTCGAGCTTTTTCAATGCTCGGGCCGATGCTCACGTCATTTGTCCTTCAATTTCATCTGAAATGATTAGACTCTTGGTGCACCTCTTCCTATGGCAACTACACTAGGCCTTTGAATGTGTTTGTTTATCCTTGCCTGAATCCCTTGTGACAGCTTGTCACATAATTCAAAGGTTAGGATCAGTGACTTGGATTGCAACTAGGTTGTGATTAATGGTTTAATTACCAAACCATCACTTTTTTTAGGCCGTGGGTTAAGTTAAAATGCTTAACGGAAACAAGAACAGACACTCACGCACAGTTTTAGGACCATTAGAATAATTGATTGCAACATTAATATTAATTAATGTCAGGATGTTGATTGGCCAGGCCAGCCCACATGCAGCTCAGAGCATTCAAGATGTTTTATGCCAAAGCCTACTTGAGCTTGAACTTTATTAAGCTTCTGGCAGAACTGTTCTGAAATCCGTGGTTAAAAAATTGATGAGAGCTAATTTAACGCTGGCCTAACCTGAAAAGTTTCAGTGGGGCTTCATTTGTCCTTGGGCCAAGATGGGGCTGAACAATACCTGGTCTTCACCGGCATTAACTTCGGACAGCCCATTGACGGTCCTGTGCATTAATAAACAGCAATTATAATGTATGATCATTATCAACCACAAATTTGCCAATGGCTAATTGTCAACAGTTTATAAGTTAGTATGTGTAAGATAACTAATATATATATATATATATATATATATATATATATATATATATATATATATATTACTGCAGTTATTATAACAGCATACTAGCTCCTTAAATTTGAGAAGGTTGAGTGAAAACATCTCATGGTAGTTTTGGGCTGTTTGGGTTCAATCTCGTATGGTTTTAAATCTAATTCATATCTAAAATGGGTTGAAATCTTCAATTAAAAGCACTAAGCTTGCCTAGCTATTAATTGAATTTTACTATGTTATTCTTGTTTCACTATATACTGTGTTTTTTTTTTTTGTTACAAACGGGCGGTCACACTAGTCTAGTACGACACAACCCAGATATATCGGAATACAAGATTTGCTGCAAAACAGTAGAATAAGGGTCGCCTTGTCTCCAAATCCAATAACCAGCATTCTGAGCCATTGAAGCTGCCACCCAGTCAGCCGCCGCTTTGGCTTCACGATATATGTGCCGTACCTGGACAGTATCAACTTTCTGCAAGATAGACCATATATCCCTGAGAATAGGGATAGTAGGGGCTTCAGATAAATTTTCCTTTCTCAGCCACCCAATGACCACCATCGAGTCACCCTCAATAACGCACCTATTAGCCTGAAGAATCTGAAAGGCATAAGAAATACCTGCCCAAGCAGCATAAAGCTCGGTAATAGGAACAGAGGAATTCAGGATGCCGAAACCACCTGCTGCCAACATATCTCCCTGAGGCCCGCGAATGATGAAAGCAAAACCGCCAAATCTACCTCGAACACTCCCATCAAAGTTGATTTTGATAAATCCTGGTGGGGGGGGGCTTCCAAGAAATAAAAACCGTATGCCGTTCGCTGCCACAACAGCAGGGGATCCCCAGAGCCAGAATTGTCAGAACCAACCGAAAGAGAAGCCTGGGCGCAGTCCGCAGCCAATGATCTAATCCTCTGCACAAGCCGATGTGAAGAAATAAGATCCTCCGAGAAGATGATCATATTCCTAGATATCCAGATCTGATGAGCCGTAACCGCCCAGCGACCACGCTTATACTGAGGGGCCCTGCGGAGATCATGAAGAAAGAGAGATCGCGGGGAACCCGAAGCCTCCACTGTACCAAAATAACCCATCAAGTACCATATCCGCCTGGCTCTAGGACATATAAAAATAGCATGATCTATAGACTCTTCCTCCAAACCACATAGAGGGCATGTCGACTGGATTGGCACACCCCTACGGGAGAGCAGAGCAGTAGTCGGAAGACAGCCTCATAGCAGCTTCCAAATAAATAACTGAACCCGAGGAAGAGTAGGGAGCGACCAGATCCAAGCTGCATCCTCAATACACTGGGCCTGAGGCCTAAAAACCTTCATAAGGTCCCTAGAAGGGGCCCTAGAAGAGCACGATCTCTGCCATACCCTGATATCCGCCGAAGGATCGGAAGTAAGAGGAATGGCGAGAATCCGGCGAGAGAGCTCATCACCAAAGAAGCTAGTCACAGTAGGAGTATGCCAAGAGGGGGAATCAGATGAAATCAAATCCTTAACCCTCAGATCATAAGGAACATCAATACTAATAAAAGAAGGCCACCTGGATAGAGGGAGCTCAGAGATCCAAGAATCCTGAACTACATCAATGGAAAGGCCATCTCCGATCATCCAAGAGATATTCTTCAAAATAGAGTCACCATACTGACACACCTCCTTCCAGAAGGAGGAACACCCCCTGGGCGGCTCTATATGCTCCCCGGACTTCCAATCACCATACCTTGCTCTCATCAAAGAACTCCACATACATTGCGGCTCAAGGAGGAAACGTGCTGCATGCCTAGCCAATAGAGCTTGACGCCTGACCATCAGAGATTAGATCCCAAGGCCCCCTTCTTGAAGTGGCATACAAATCTTATCCCATGATAGAAGATGGAGACCACGCCCATCTTGCATGGAGGCCCATAGAAAGTCTCTAAAACATCTCTCAATCCTTTTAAGACAGGTAGTAGGGATGACCGCATTCGAAAGCAGATAAAGAGGAAGGGAGGAAAGAACCGACCGGATAATGGTAACTCTAGCCATCATAGATAAGCCGGTGACCTGCCACCCCTCGATACGCTGACGAATACGCCTCTCCAGATCAACATAGTCAGCACACCGGGGACGTCGACCAGTCATGGGGATCCCCAAATACATAAACCTATCAGTCAGAGTAGAGATACCCAACATACTGATAGCTTCTCTGGTAGATCTGGGTGTCTTCGGGCTAAAGCAAATGGAAGACTTAAGAAAATTAACCTTTTGACCCAAAGCCTGACAGTAACTCTGAAGAATAGAACCAAGAACAGCCGCATTTTCACTAGAAGCCTAACCCAGGAAAATACAATCATCGGCGAACAGAAGATGTGAGACAGAAGGGCCACCAACTCCTGCCGAAAATGGAACAATAGACCGATCTTGCTGAGCCTGATAGAAAGCTCGAGAAAGATCATCCGCTACCAGAATAAACAATAGGGGGGATAGGGGACACCCCTGGCGTAACCCTACCAAAGAATGGAAGAACTCGGTCGGGCTCCCATTAATTATAAGAGAGAAAGAAGGACTCTGAATACATGCCATGATCCAATCAATAAACAACTCGTCAAACCCAAACTCCTGAAGAGAGCAGTGTAGGAAGGCCCAACTCAGTCTATCGTAAGCTCTTTCCATATCGAGCTTAACAGCCATAAGACAGCGTCTGGCTGGGGCTCTCTGAAGATCTTGCATAAATTCCTAAGTAATAAGGATGTTATCCGAGATGGAACGCCCTCTAATAAATGCCCATTGTTCCTCTGAAATAAGACGGGGAATCACCGGCGGCTAGCTAAAAGACTGGCACATACCTTGTACAGAGTAGTGCATAAGCTGATGGGCCTGAAATGCTGAGGGAGAGAAGCATCGGAGCGCTTGGGCATAAGAGTGATAAGAGTCGGTTCCAATCCAAAGGAATGCATTTAGATTGGAAAACTAACTGGATAGCCTGAACCACCTCTTGCCCCACAATATCCCAATAATGACGAAAAAAGAAGGGCGGAAACCCATCTGGCCCAGGGGCCTTGTTCGGACCAAGATCCCAAGGGCCAGGCGAATCTCCTCCATGATTAATTAGTTACTATAGCAACGTATGCCAATATCCATGAACTAATGATTAGATCTCTAAACATCTAGTTCCCACCAACCAGAAGTCATTTATTATCAGTAGTTATATCTCATTATAATGACTCTAGTCTTGTCTTAATTTTTCTTATCTCAACCGTCGGTGATACTTTAAATAATATCTGTTCGTAAACTGAAACAAGCCTGAAAGGCTAAAATATATCCATCATGCATAGAGAGAATACATACAAATGAATGGTGATGCCTTGCACTACTCTTAAAGCTGTTAGAAGGAGGGTTCATCCCTGAATCATGTGCTTTAGGCTCACTATAAATGTTGTGGGTTTTTTTTTTTCCCTCCCTTTTTAAGCCTGAGGGGAAATTGATTGAACCAATCTTCTTGATTGCATAATTAAAGTCTGATTGATGCTGCTAGTTTGAAATATTTTGTTGGAATCATTTATCAAAATATTTCTATGAATTTATTTATCTGCTGCAAAATTAATACCTGAATGTGCAAGACTAAGTTAGCAAGCAAGTTTGGATTGAGCTCACTTCTAGTTCAGATATTTAGACTCAAATCTCGCCAAGTTACTTAAAAAGGTCTCATTGAGTCTTCTTGATCAGGGCCTGATTAAGATTGGCTTTACACTCAATCCATCAGCTTGAAAGCAGGATCCAGATCCAACGTATGAGCCAAGTCCAAGTGAGCCGGCTCGCTATCACTTCTATGCTTTTTACCTGGTGACATCAAAATATTCAAAAACATCTTCTTTTTACTTCTTCTATTTTACTTATTTTATATAATATATTATTAACATAAGTTAAATAAATATAATTAATTATAATTGAATTTATATTTTTTTTGTTTATTTGATAATTATATCAATTAAGGATCAATTTATTTTGACCAACTTTTAAATCGGCGTCGGATTCAACGACAACTTTTTTTTTTTAGGGACAACCGATTTACCGCAGGATCAAGATGCGTCACGGACAAGAAGCCAACAAAAGAGACTCGGTTTTTAAGTGCAGCCTCACGAGGCAGCGGTGGATCCCAACCCCTCTCTCCGTACGCACGCAATAACCGCACGAATCCATACCACATGACCGCCCCCAGGCCCCTACGCCAAGAGTACCGCCGGCCGAGGCGTTCGGCCCGAACCCGAAGGAAGGAAGGAAGGAAAAGAAGGTGCGAGAGAGAGAGAGCCTTTTCTTCTCCTCTCCTCTGTCGTTTCCCCAACCCGACCGACAACGTATCCGAATCTTATGTTCTCTTTCCTCCCCTGCGGCCCTCCCAAATGTCGCCACCCCCTTTCAATTCATTCACTCCACATACAGCTGTAACACCCTTCTCCCAACTTAACCGACCCATTCTTCCATATCGATCGATCTCAACCCCTTCCCCAATCTCTCATCATCAAACACCAGTACTACTGCCTTTCTCAACCGCTCCTGGCCTCTCTCTCACCATGCGTAATCATCCTCCCGACCCAATCTCTCCGGGCAAGCTTCGATCGGACCTCTACGGCTTTTCGTGCGAAGACGAGCCATCGACGCCAGTGGTGATCTCCGTTCTGGCGTCCCTTCTGGAGAGGACTATCGCTCGGAACGAGAGAATAGTAATCGACGACGGGAAAGGCGGCATTATTGTGGCCTCGAAAGATGCGAGAGGCCTCCTGGCCTTCGATAGCCAGCAGGTCCTGGACATGAGCCTCCAATCGTTTCTGGAGAGGTTCTCTCGATACGCTCGCGTCGCGCCGCCGGTCTACGTCATCGCCTACGTCTACATGGATCGCTTATGCCGATTCAACCCTGGCCTCAAAATCTGTTCGACGAATGTCCACCGGCTTCTCATCACCAGCATTATGGTGGCTTCTAAGTTTGTGGAGGACAGGTTATAAGAGAGAATTCTTAATTAATTTTTTCTTATTCTTTTATTAGTTGAATTTTGTTAAGCAAAAATTTAATCCATGAGGCTAGTTAGTTATTAACATTATTTGTGCTCTTTAATCCGAGCAGGAATTATCGAAACTCTTACTTTGCGCTGGTGGGGGGAATATCGACATTGGAGTTAAATAGTCTGGAGCTTAATTTTCTCTTCTTGATGAGGTTCAAGCTACATGTGAGCGTCAGCGTCTTTGAGAGCTACTGCAGCCACTTGGAGAGGGAGGTGAGCTTTGGAGGAGGATACCACATTGAGAGAAGCCTAAGCTTATGTACTGTGGTGGAGAGATCGCTTCTAGAGAGAGAGAGGGAAGCCAATCAACTGGCCCAGCTCCTTTAGCAACTAACCCGCGATGACAGCCAGCAATTGTAAGTTGTAACCCAAGAGAGCTCGGTTCAGACTTCAGAGTTACCAATTAAAGGGTCGTGATATGCTCTTGGTTAAGAAAGGAGAGAGAAACTCCTTTGACTTCATTCTCTTCCTCCCTTGCTGTCCCTCTCCCAAGTTTTTTCTTTTTAATAAATGTTGGACAGAATTAATCTGTGCCAAACTGATCATGCTGATGTCCTAACGGACAAGGGTGGATTGATCGAGCCCATTTGATGGCTACAATTATCATCCCATGATCATATTTCGAGTGCATGTATATATATATATATATATATATACACACTTCGGATCGATGATGTAGGCAAATGGATTGTACTATTTCACCCACAGAACCACACCCAAATGTCGCCAAATTATAGTCATCAAAGCAAAGTGTCATGCCATTGCACCAGCATAACATAGCACTGATATGAGTTCTAACCTGATGCTGAACTGTCCAAGATGCTCGCTTCAATATAAGCTTCATTTTTTTTTCTTTTCACTGTATCAACTCATTGCTAGCAAAGTTGTCGTACCGTGATGGAAAAATGGAACTCTTTGCAAAGGCGGCAAATTTTTTTTTTTTCCTTTCACTCGACATTAATTGAAGATAGAGAAGGAACGAGAAAGTGCGAAGAAACGATGGAAATCGTTAAATCAATAGCCGTGGACATCATGAGCCAGTGTAATTACTATATTTTGACACCTGATATGAAAAGGAATTGCCACAACACCAACCAAAATTTCAGTTTAAATTAGTTCAATTAGGACAGTCTGTCTGTCTTTCTCACAGGGAGACAAAAATCTCTATTACAGATTGCATTCAAGTAATGGTTTAATTTTTTTTCACATATTTTCAACAGAAGTGCTATTCATTTACTATATCATACTTTGAACAAAAGGATTTAATTGGCCAATCAACCATATTCACTAACTAATTGCATTCAATCTGCTATATATTCACCCCTAGCCGAAAGCGATTTTGAAGTTCCTAATCATGGCTAGTAAATAAAAGGGAGAGCATATATAAATCCTCCCTTGCCCAAGGGAAGAGACTAGACTAGAGAGAGTCAATCAATCAATGTTTCTTTTCTTGATACACCCTACACCCACCAACCCAACCAAGAAAAGGCTCCTTCGTTAAAGCTGGTGGGGTGGGGATATGATAACGCCTTCGAGCTGTCGGCAGGACAAACTGGAAAGGCTGGAGTCATTCGTTGGTCGTGGTTGAACCTTTAAAATTAAGAACCTCAATATAAAAGCGTTCGGCTCTGAGGCTGGAGCTCCAACACCAAAAAGAAAGTTTCAACTTTGCTTCTTTTGCCAAAAGGCCAAAACCACACCCTACGAACGCACAGAGGAGAAAATCTCGCTCGAGACGTTGGATTTCAGGATGTCAATTAATCCGTACATGTTTTCGGCTTAAGTTGCACGTGTGAGCACGGACAAATATTGACCCTATTTAGAGGTGTCAATGAGGACTGATAAAATCCAAAATATTATTTCTAAGCTCGGTTTATGTTTCGCTGGATCCAAAACCCAGAAATTTAAATTATATATATATATATATGTTGGGGGGTAAAATCGTCATTGCATCGATATCCGTGCAAGGCGGCTAAGGCTGACCTCCTCCTACCGTTTCCTTCCGGGCTTCCCTAGCTCGGCCTCCTCCGGGCTTCCCTAGCTCGGCCTCCTCTGGGCTTCCCTAGCTCGGCCTCCTCCGGGCTTCCGTAGCTCGGCCTCTTCCGGGCTTCCGTAGCTCGGCCTCCTCCGGGCTTCCCTAGCTCGGCCTCCTCCGGGCTTCCGTAGCTCGGCCTCCGGGCTTCCAGCTCGGCCTCCTCCGGGCTTCCGTAGCTCGGCCTCCTCCGGGCTTCGTAGCTCGGCCTCCTCCGGGCTTCCATAGCTCGGCCTCCTCGGGCTTCCCTAGCTCGGCCCCCTCCGGGCTTCCGTAGCTCGGCCTCCTCCGGGCTTCCGTAGCTCGGCCTCCGGGCTTCCGTAGCTCGGCAGCCTACCTAGCGATCCACGTGACGTCTACCTCCGCGGAACCTGACGCGGGAGAGCTCAAGCTTACCCGAGCAGCACCTTAGGCAGGGAATCATGTTAAGACGTGGCCTAAGACCTATTGTAACCGCCCCAGGTCTACTCACCCAGATCCCAAGACATCAAGGAGCTCTCCCAGCCGTCGATCCCTTAACAGACAAGGCGTGGATTCTAACGGCCCCACAACGGCCTGATTCTGTCTACCCCCGTATCGTAACAACCTCAGTACCTTCCAGAAGACGCTCAAGTCCCCAGGTGACAGTCTATAAATCAGATTGGCAGATTCCCTCAGGTACGCGACTCTGTACGCACGCCTCCACTCTCACTCTCCTGCCCTTTTTGGAGCCTCCGATTGGCCACCCCCGGAGAGGCTCCCGGAGAGATCCACCTCCTCATTATCTGGTTGATCGCCGATTCCTTCCCCACTGACTTGAGCGTCGGAGGGTCTTCCGCGGAGGACCACCCCAGCGTCCCTCCGCGTGTGGGCTTCTTTTGCAGGTCCGCCGCACCCCCCTCTTCCCGGAGATCGACCGCGCCCGAGTCGGAGGACGGATCCCGGCGGCAACAGATTGGCGCTAGAGGAAGGGCCTCAAGTCCCATTAAAACTTGAAAAAGGAGACAAGGATCTTAATCCGGAGAAGAACCTCTCTGATGGCCAACCGGAAGAGAGGAGCAACCTCTGATGCTCAAGATCAGGTCGCCTCCCAGAGGCCTGATCCGACCGGCGCCACAGCGCCACAACCCCCGCCTGTCGAGACTCCGTCGCCGCCTGCCATTCCGGTGACCCAGGACCAGTTTGCTACGCTGGTCCAGCAAGTCCAGGCTCTCACCCACCTGGTCCAGGAGCGTCTTGCACCTCCTCCTGCTTCACATCCCCAGAAAGAAACGGCGACTTCTTCTTCGCCGGCAACCTCCTCCTCTGATCCGCAGAATCAGCGGATCCCCCACATCGCCCCAGGGGGACAAACCGGTCCCTCGAACCGGTTACGATAGAGATCTTCCCAGATCTCGGCGAGCCCGCTCCCTCTCTCCGGCAACGTCTCACCATGATTCGACGCCGTCCTTGCGGTTCTCGCGCCCAGCTCCTCTCGCCGGTGAGGAGGAGATCCGCCGTCAGATCCAAGAAATGCGTCAGGAGCTGGACGCCGCCAAGCAGATCCACCTGCCTCAGCCCAAAGCAGAGCAGGGCATCCCTTTCTCTAAGGGGATCATGGAGGAAGTGATTCCCTCCCACGTCAAGCTGCCACCGTCGAGCCCTATCACGGCTCCACTGATCCGGACGACCATCTCAGCAGCTTCCGGTCAATAATGATGTTCCACGGAGCATCTGATGCGATCCTCTGCCGAGCCTTCCCATCCACCCTCAGAGGATCCGCCCGAACCTGGTTCAACGCCTTGAAACCAGGTTCCATTGATTCATTCGACGAGCTGAGCCACCTTTTTATTGGCCAGTTCGTCAGCAGCCGCCGCCACCGACGGAGATCCGACTCCCTCTCCGAAGTCAAGCAAAGAGAGGGGGAGTCCTTGAGAAATTATCTTGGCCGTTTCAACAAGGCCATGTTGGAGGTGGACCACCTTAATCATGAGGTGGCCATGTCCGCCCTAGCGGGGGGAGTTTCAAAGGAGAGCGACTTCTATTTGGCAATGGAAGTCAGCTACCCCCCATGTCTGTCTGATATGATGGCCCTTGCGGACAAATACGCTCGGGTCGAGGAGTCGCGGAGAGTGGCCCGCGCTGAGCAGGCAAGGAAGAAGCAAGAGCCCAAAGCTCCCGACAGACACCGCCCTGCCCGTCGGCCAAGTCCGCCTCGCCGCCAAAGAGTCCCTCCGCTGCCGCCAAGGAATCGCTCCCGGAGTCCCCCTAGGCGATTCGATCGCTACACTCCGCTGACTGTGCCCCGGGCGCAAATCCTCATGGAGATAGAGCGCCAGCTTCCCCGACCAGTGCCTCTCCGAGGGAACCCAACCCGGAGAGATCCCGCCAAGTACTGCCGCTACCATAGGGAGCATGGCCATGACACTGAAGAATGCTGGCAGCTGAAGAACGAGATCGAGAGACTGATTCGGCGGGGACGGTTGGACCAGTTCAGAAGAGCACCCGAGCCGCCACAAGGAGGTGATCGCCAGCCCGAGCTCCCACAACTCCCTCCTCCACCAAATCCGCCCGTGGTTGGCCGCATCAACATGATTGAAGAGGCCGGCGGATCGAGCTCCAGGGGCAATGGTGATGCACCGGTGCCAAAGAAGGCGCGCACGGGCGAGCTTTCCTTTTCTGATGATGATCTTCTTGGGATACAGCTTCCCCATGAGACGCACTTGTTGTATCCCTAACTTGAACAATTATGATGTAAGCCGAATCCTGGTTGATAGTGGAAGCTCGGTGAACGTTTTGTACCTCGGTGTGTTTGCCAGGATGAAATTGCTCATGGAAAACCTTCGAGCCGTGGATTCCACCCTGATGGGATTCACCGGCGACGTCATCGTCCCAGAAGGAATCGTCACCCTGACGGTCCGCGCAGGAACCTGGCCCCTTGTAACCGTTGTACAGACCGACTTCCTAGTGACCGACCTCAGGTCCCCATATAACGCCATATTCGGCAGGCCCGGCTTGATGTCCCTTAAGGCGGTTGTCTCTATCCCGCATCTGTCGATGAAGTTCCCCACCGAGCAAGGAGTTGGAGTGGTTCGGGGAAGTCAAGCCATGGCTCGGCAATGTTTCGTCACGAGCCTTCAGTCCAGAATTCCCGAGGTTGACGGGCTAGACGCTCGTGAGGATTTCGCCGAACAACGGGGAGAACCGGTGGAAGAACTGGAAGAAGTACCGCTGGACGAAGCTCGGCCCGACCGAACCACAAGGATCGGGTCGCTGCTCGAAGGAGAGCCTCGTCGCGAGCTGATCAGATTCCTCCAAAGCAACGCGGACATCTTCGCCTGGACCGCCTCCGACATGCCAGGGATTAGCCCCGAAGTCCTCGTCCATCGTCTCAATGTGGACGAGATGCACAGGCCCGTTAAGCAGAAGAAGAGAAGCTTCGCCCCAGAGCGGCAAAAAGCCATTGAAGAGGAGGTCGACAAACTCATCAAAGCCAATTTTGTCCGAGAGGTAATTACCCCAGTTGGCTGTCAAACGTCGTCATGGTGAAGAAGTCGAATGGCAAATGGAGGATCTGCATCGACTTCACCGACCTCAACAAGGCATGCCCGAAGGACAGCTTCCCCTCCCTCGGATCGACCAGCTTGTGGATGCCACCTCGGGCCACCAAATGCTGTCATTCATGGATGCCTATTCGGGCTACAATCAGATCCGGATGGCCCCCGAGGATGAAGAAAAGACCGCCTTCATAACCGACCGAGGTACCTACTGTTACCGAGTTATGCCTTTCGGTCTTAAAAATGCAGGAGCGACCTACCAGCGGCTGGTCAACAAGGTGTTCAAGGAGCAAATCGGCCGGAACATGGAGGTGTATGTGGATGATATGCTGGTCAAAAGCAAGGAAGCGCTGCGGCATGTTGAGGACCTCGCGGAGAGCTTTGCCACGCTGCGCAAGTATGGAATGAAGCTCAACCCAACCAAGTGCGCCTTCGGCGTCAATTCTGGGAAGTTCCTCGGCTTCATGGTCTCCCAGCGAGGTATCGAGGCTAACCCTCAGAAGATTCAAGCTCTCCAACAAATGGCGCCCCCAGCGTCTATTAAAGAGGTCCAGCGCCTAACCGGGAGATAGCGGCCCTTAACCGCTTCGTGGCTCGGTCAGCCGAGAGATGCCTCCCCTTCTTCAAAACTCCGATCGGCCAAGAATTTCCAATGGACTCCTGAGTGCCAGAAATCATTTCAAGATCTCAAGAAGTACCTCGGCTCGCCTCCACTTCTTAGTAGTCCGGTCCCAGGGGAGACTCTGTTTCTGTACCTGGCCGTTTCCGAGGGAGCAGTTTGTTCGGTGCTGGTCAAGAAGAAGGCAAAATCCAAAGACCGATCTACTATGTGAGTAGGCTGCTCCGCGATGCGGAGACGAGGTACACCAGGATCGAGAAATAGTGCTGGCTTTGATCACCTCGGTCCGGAAGCTGCGGCCTTATTTCCAAGCACATTCAGTGACGGTCCTGACCGATCAACCCATCAAGGCGGTGGTCCACCGTCCAGAAACATCGGGGAGGATGACCAAATGGGCCGTCGAACTAAGCGAGCATGACATACATTTTCAACCTCGCCCGGCCATCAAAGCTCAAGTGCTGGCCGACTTCCTCCTCGAGTGCACCATCCCGGAAGACGGCTCTACCCCAAAAGTCCCGAAGGACCAAAACCTGAAGCTCGGTGGCTCCTTCACGTCGATGGGTCGTCCAACGCCCATCACTCCGGTGCGGGTTTGTTCTCACCAGCCCGGAGGGGATGATCTTCGAATATGGCGTCCGATTCTCCTTCCCGGCTTCCAACAACGAAGCCGAGTACGAGGCCCTGTTAGCCGGTCTCCGGATCGCCCGCAACCTGAAGGTGGAAAAGCTTAGCGCCTTCACCGACTCTCAGCTGGTGGCCGGCCATGTGCGAGGGGAGTTTGAAGCCCGAGAACCCAATATGGTTCGATATCTCCAAGAGGTGCGCGGCCTACTTCCTCACTTTTCAGAGTTTGAAATCATTCAAATTCCTAGATCGGAAAACGCCCGTGCCGACCTACTCTCCCGATTGGCAACCACGGAGACGATGGATGCTGAACAAAAATTCCATCTGGAGACTCTGGAGAAGCCGAGTATCATGGAAGCCGACCGGGTGATGCAAATCGAGACCGAACCATCCTGGTTCGACCCTATCCTCAACTATCTCAAAGAAGGGTCGCTCCCATCCGACCGAAGAGAGGCCAGGAAATTGAAGCTGCAGGCGACCCACTATGTATTGATTGACAGCCAGCTTTACAAGCGGTCTTTTTCTATGCCGCTGCTCAGATGCCTCCGCCCATCCGAGGCGAACTATGCTCTACGGAGGTACATGAAGGGATCTGCGGCAACCATCTGGGAGGCCGGTCCCTATGCCACAAGGTGCTACGGCAAGGCTATTATTGGCCGACCATGCAGAAAGATGCGGACGATCTAGTCCGAGCCTGTGACGCCTGCCAGAGACATTCAAGCATCCAGAGGCTCCCCTCCGCCGAGCTAGTTTCTATATCCTCCGCCTGGCCCTTTGCCAAGTGGGGGATGGACATCCTCGGCCCATTCCCGCTTGGCGACGGGACAGCGAAAATTCTTATTTGTCGCCATTGACTACTTCACCAAATGGGTTGAAGCGGAAGCAGTTGCCCAAATCACCGAAGCCCGGGCCAGAGACTTTGTGTGGAGGTCCATCATCTGCCGGTTCGGCCTCCCCCACACCATAATCACCGATAACGGCAAGCAGTTCGACAATTCCAAATTCCGCCAATTCTGCGAAGAGCATGGAATCCGTCACCACCTTACTTCGGTCGGGCACCCACAAGCCAACGGAGCGGCCGAGGTAACCAACAGGACTCTCCTCCAAGGAATCAAAGCTCGCCTCTCTAGAGCCCAAGGCAGGTGGGCGGATGAGCTGCACCATGTCTTGTGGGCCTATCGCACCACTCCGAGAATCCCACGGGCGAGACCCATTCCGAATGGCTTTCGGCACGGAGGCCGTCATCCCTGTGGAATAGGCCTCCCATCTTTGCGGGTGGAGAGTTACTCGGAGGAAGCCAGCAACGAGCAACTCCGCACCAACCTCGACTTGGTAGAGGAAGTCAGAGAGAAGGCCCGAATCAGGACGGCCGCCTATCAACAGAGGGTGGCTCGGTACCATGCCTCCAGGTCAAGGGGAAAACCTTCCTACCCGGCGACCTCGTCCTCCGGAAAGCTTCTGTATCCAAACCGCTGGAGCAAGGAAAGCTGGCGCCGAACTGGGAAGGCCCGTACCAAGTCACGGAGATCATTGGGCCAGGAACCTACAAGCTGCAGGATCTCGATGGGAAATCCGTCCCCCGAACGTGGAACTCGGACAACCTCCGCAAATACTATCAATAGGGTATGTCCTTTATGCTTCGCCAGTTATCTATTTTCCCGCAACTTGTTATGTGAATCGATTATGCACCATATTGCCATAAATCGTAAAAGGAAATAGATGCTGCTTACCAATCCTCGGTACAACCGAGTTATCTGCTGACAGGAAATCTCCGAACCTTGGCAGGGCCAAGTAAAACAAATCTCCGAACCTTGGCAGGGCCAAGTAAAACAAAGTCTCCGAACCTCGGCAGGGCCGAGCAACAAATCTCCGAACCTTGGCAGGGCCAAGTAAAACAAAGTCTCCGAACCTCGGCAGGGCCGAGCAACAAATCTCCGAACCTTGGCAGGGCCAAGTAAAACAAAGTCTCCGAACCTCGGCAGGGCCGAGCAACAAATCTCCGAACCTTGGCAGGGCCAAGTAAAACATCTCCGAACCTCGGCAGGGCCGAGCAACAAATCTCCGAACCTTGGCAGGGCCAAGTAAAACAAAGTCTCCGAACCTCGGCAGGGCCGAGCAACAAATCTCCGAACCTTGGCAGGGCCAAGTAAAACAATCTCCGAACCTTGGCAGGGCCGAGCAACAAATCTCCGAACCTTGGCAGGGCCAAGTAAAACAAAGTCTCCGAACCTCGGCAGGGCCGAGCAACAAATCTCCGAACCTTGGCAGGGCCAAGTAAAACATCTCCGAACCTCGGCAGGGCCGAGCAACAAATCTCCGAACCTTGGCAGGGCCAAGTAAAACAAAGTCTCCGAACCTCGGCAGGGCCGAGCAACAAATCTCCGAACCTTGGCAGGGCCAAGTAAAACAAAGTCTCCGAACCTCGGCAGGGCCGAGCAACAAATCTCCGAACCTTGGCAGGGCCAAGTAAAATATTTCTCCGAACCTCGGCAGGGCCGAGCAACAATCTCCGAACCTTGGCAGGGCCAAGTAAAACGTTTCCCCGAACTTCGGGGGCCGAGCGAAAATCTCCCGAGCCATGACAAGGCAAGCCCCGAAAAAGTCTAAACCTACAAGCCTCGACCAAAGCCGAACGGCCCCAAATAGTCCCCGAAGGACTTCGTCCGGTTTGAGAAGGGCGCTTAACGGAAAAATCGGCATGCGAAAAAAATGCCACCATGGGCAGAATTCCCCTAAGAGGCTATAAGGCTCGCATAACCGCCGAAGGCCCCAGGCTGGGCCAGGAAATCTCCCTATCAGTAGAGATCCTTTGGAGGCCCCCCCCCTGCAACCCGTCATTGAATATCTACGATTAACGTGCGGGACAGTGGGACTAGACCGACACCCAAGTCCGTCGAGCATATCAAGATAATCATTCTCAAAGAAGAAAGAAATTCTTAAAAACGAGTCTATTTTCCATAAAAGGAGCCATTGCAAGGCACAAAAAGACACAGAAAACAAAAACAAAAACAGGGGCGGGCAGAGCCCCTGGGGTCAGTTGCCCCCAGAACCCATCAACTTCTCCAGGAGTGCAGTCAGGTCAGCCACCTGCTGACGAAGCAGCCGAATCTCCTCCTCCTGCCGACCCATCACCCGACGTGAGGCCTCCGCCTCCCGAACCGAGACATCCAGGAACTCCTCGGCGGTCCTAACGAGCCGCTCATTGGTCGCAAGGCCCGACGCAGGGTCAGCCCATCGACAGTCACGGAGGTCCCCCTCTCCTCCGAGTACGCGGGTCGCTAACCGAGGAATGCGAGTCAGTTGACGACCGCGCTGGAGAGTCCATTTTTTAGCTCAGACCGAAAGATGGCCAAAACCAATCCCCTCGGTCATATTTATACCCGCCGGGCAGGTATCTCGATCGGCCGCGCCGCGAGCCGACCCACGAGAATTTGCCACGTGTCGATATTCTAATGCGTGAGGAATCCAAAGAGTCGCGCCCTATCCCGAGTAAGATCGATAAGCGCGGAGGTTCCCCAGGCGAACACTTTCCGATCTGTCGCCCCCTGCATTAAATGCACTTAGCGCTTCCCCAAGCTACTTAATACGCCCCTTCCTCGAAAAGCGTGGAAGTCCGTCGCTCGGGCGACAAATTACCCCTCGGAAAGAGCAGCATCGCCAGTAAAGGCGTGACAACATGCGCCCGTTCCGCTCGAGCGCCCCATCCATTGAGCGCCGCGCAGACCTAGCGCCATAGCCTGCAACGGCAACTGATTCGCTCCCTCCGAGCTATCAGTTCTCGAACCTCGGCAGGCCGAGCTACTCCGAACCTCGGGCCGAGCTCTCCGAACCTCGGCAGGGCCGAGCTATCAGTTCTCCGAACCTCGGCAGGGCCGAGCTATCATTTCTCCGAACCTCGGCAGGGCCGAGCTATCAGTTCTCGAACCTCGGCAGGGCCGAGCTATAAATTCTCCGAACCTCGGCAGGGCCGAGTTATCAGTTCTCCGAACCTCGGCAGGGCCGAGCATTTCTCCAAACCTCGGCAGGGCCGAGCTATTAGTTCTCGAACCTCGGCAGGGCCGAGCTATAAATTCTCCGAACCTCGGCAGGGCCGAGCTATCAGTTCTCCGAACCTCAGCAGGGCCGAGTTACAAAATCCTTCGAACCTTGGCAGAGCCAAGTAAGACGTTCTCCGAAACTCGAATATCTCAAGTGACTAAATCCTTAAACCATGACAAAAAGGGGTGCAGACTCCCCGAACTTCGGCAAAAGCCGACTCGCGACACTCCGAGCTCCGATAAAAGCGGAGCACAAAATACCAGACTCCTGACCTAAGCAAGGAGCGTATTTCGCCGAACGATCTCTGCATCACCGCATACGAACCTCGGTTGGTTCGGGCAACACAAGACCCTCGTCTAAGGCGAGCGGACACTTTTATGCCCCACGAACGACAAATAGCAATGGGTTCGGCACAAGAAAGGATAGAGATCGAAACATTGAATATAACTCTCTTTATTGCCGATCATGATCAATTACAAATGCCTCATAGGCGTTACAAAAGCATTGAAATGCATAAAATAAGGCAAAATACAGGATCCGGGTAACTGCTCCAGAGCAGGCCTAGACAACTACGATGTTCCAACATCCGGATCGAGAAATCATGCAAACCACGAAACGGCCAATCCACCCGGGCAGGATGAATTAAAAGACCCAGGGGAGGCATGGCCCGCGGATGCTGATTCTGAGGATCCGAAAGGCCCAACCCACTCCCCTAGGAGGGAGTGCTGGATCGCGGGCCGCCACCCAGTTGAGGGAACCGGGGACCATCCGAACCCGGTTGCTCCCATATTGTCCCTCCCGTGGCAAGGATTCCCCTCAGAGAAGGCGCGGGAACCTAAGCCAGCGAAAGAGGGAGAGCCTGCGCGTGCTACGGAGGTGTCCATACACCTCCCGACCTGCATCTCCGAGCAGGAGCCGCAGAGACCGCAACGGAAGCGCATATGTGCGCTCTCCGTATGATCTCTGCCCCCTCCATGTGCGCTCTCCATATGATCTCCGAGACTCGTCCCCTAAGATGAGCCATCCTTCAGCTGCTCCCCGGTCGCCCCAGCTATCCGGCGGCAAGGAGCCCATGAAAGGAAAAGTCGATCCTCCCACTCGCAGCAACAGAGAAATGAGCATGGTAGAAGTTCTAACAAGAAAAGAAACTTTGGAGATAGCCAAACATGGCCCCCTTTCTCCCCTTTTTATAGGCAGGAAAGACTCGGGATGAGCCATCTGAGCTGAGAGTCCCGAGATTCAAACACCTGTCCCACGCCTCCACATGGCCTCTCACGATAAACGCAGCACCCCACTGCGCGCCAAACTCACCGCCTGAACCAGGACGCGTACGAAGATCCCTTCCTGATCCCGATCGCAGTCATTAAATGCAGGAATCGTCCGCTGACGCTTCGAAAATCGGCGGGCTCAGAAAATCGTCCTTTGAAAAAGTACTGTCCAATGGTGGACGGTTGCGTGCGCATCGCAACGAGGTAGCCTGCATGGGAAAGGAGCACCTTCCGGAAAGCTCTAATGCAGCTTTATACCCCCGCTCTGCCGTATCGCCACTTCTAGTAAAGAAAAAACCGAATTGCCTGCGGGACAGCAGACGCTGGCAGGATGGCAGGAGTACGGGCAGGGAGCACGAAAACCTACTTCATCGTCGGCCCCAGCCGACCCATTTTTGTCCGTCGGCCCCAGCCGACCCATTTTCGACGGCCCCAACCGACCTACTTTATCCATCGGCCCCAGCCGACCCATTTTTTGTCCGTCGGCCCCAGCCGACCTACTTCATCCGTCGGCCCCAGCCCGAACGGCCCCAGCCGACCTACTTCATCCGTCGGCCCCAGCCGACCCATTTTTGTCCGTCGGCCCCAACCGACCCATATTGTTCCATCGGCCCCGGCCGATCCATCTCGCTTGTCGGCCCCAGCCGACCCGTTTTATTTGTCGGCCCCAGCCGACCTATTTTCATCCGTCGGCCCTAGCCGACCTACTCCTTCTGTCGGCCCAAGCCGACCCATATTATCCATCAGCCCCAGACGACCTATTTCGCCCATTGGTCCTAGCCGATCCACTTTGTTCGTCGGCTCAAATCGACCTATCGGCCCGAGCCGATACGCTTTCCTGGTCTCAAATTAAGGATGACCCAAGGATATCAACGAGCCATGGGTCGTTCACGATCGAGGCGACACTAGACAACGGCAAAGTCACGCAGGAAAAACACTTAGATAAAAACGGGAAATCCCTTTGCTGTGAAAAGTCAAATGTTTAAGAGGGGAAGATACAGGAGCGGCTCCTAAGAGCCAGGAGCCCCACCGGCTTTGGGAATACCCTCAGCCACGTCTGCAGGTGCACGGCTAGACTCGCCCTTCTCTGATGTTTTCACCCCCTCTGTAACGATTTGCGACTGTCCCTCGGAGGCTACGGCTTCGCTGGGACTAGGGGCCCGCCAAGCTCGGCGTCGGAAACATCGACACATTCATCTTCATCTTCTTCTTCTTCGGACTCGCCGTCTTCGGAGTCTTCGACGCTCAGAAAAGAAAGGTCCCATTCCGGTGCCCGCTAAGTATCCTCTGCTTACACTCTTCCATCCCGTGACGGAACGCGTCTACGCTCATAGCGTCTTGCCGCCCCTTAAGTATGGCAAGCTGCGTGTTGGCCTCGGCGACCCGTTTCTCGGCCTCTGCGACTTGGGCCTTCGAAATGGCCTTTTGCTCCTCAAGCTCACTAGCCGTGTCTCGAGCTCCGAGCTCCTGCTGCGAGCAGACGCGAACGCACTTTGGAGAGCCTGAATCTCCGACCCCATCCTCGCCATCTGGAAAAGTCAAGGTCAATCGGCGTCGCAGGGAACCAATAGAAAAATAAGGAGGGCAAAATAAGAGCATACCTC
The DNA here is from genome assembly GCA_900491605.1 of Calamus simplicifolius. Classification (NCBI taxonomy): domain Eukaryota; kingdom Viridiplantae; phylum Streptophyta; class Magnoliopsida; order Arecales; family Arecaceae; genus Calamus; species Calamus simplicifolius. The sequence continues at coordinate 70,573 of UESW01002900.1, forward strand.
CCCCTCTCGCTGGCCAACCTTTTGGCCAGCTCCTCGGCCTCACTCCGGGCCCTCGTCCTGTCAGCACCGACCAACTCACCCTCTCTTGCAGGGTGCTGATCTTCGATCGTCCGGCTTCAATCTCCCCGCGAGCTTGCGATAACTCGCCATTCACTCGAGTCATTATTCCTTGTTGCCACCTCGCGTTCTCCTTCAAGTCGGCGATTTCGTCATCACGCCTTTTCAGTTTCTCCTCCACCTCGCCCAACATTCTTGCCAGACGCCTCCTTTCGTCGTCGGTCTCTCCTCAACCGGCTTAAACTCTCGCCGTGTTCCCGCCGCATCGCCGCCACCTCCGCAGAATGTTTTGATTCGATCCTGGCCAGCTCCCGACATGCTTCGTCGTTCTTCGCCAGGAGTCCCTGTAACTCCTCCACCCTGCGTTTCAGCTTGGACACCTCGTCCACGGCAGCCTGATGTGCCACCCTAGCCGCCCTCGAGTTCCTGTCCATTATGTCCATGAGCTCTTCGAACTGCTCAGACACCTTCAGCCGCGACTGGAGCTCGACGTTCTCCCTCCGGGCCTGGACGCTGGCCCCCGTCGCCAAACTCAGACGCCAGCAAATTGCCCGAGAAAGCAAAACCCCTGCAAAGGCAAAAACTGAGTAAGCGCCCACAATAGAGTCCATCGGGTAACATCTGACACGCTGGAAAAATGACTCACCTTCGAAGCATAGTCCCGGGTCATCTTCATCAAAGTCGTATTATCTATGGCGGGGAGATGAATACCCTCAGCTACACCTTGCTGCCCGAACGCAGCATCTATCAGCCCCGGTCAGCAAACTCGTCCGTCGATGAACCCGCACCCGGATGCAGGACCGACCTTATCATGGCGGAAAACGCCTCATCAATGCTAGCCTCCGAGCTGCTGGGTTGACCGACCCCACCTGAGGGACCGGCCTGGACGACCCCCAGCTGAGTAGCCTTCAGCCTCCCAGCCTCCTCCATCAGGGCCCTGGCTTGAGCCTCTTCAGATAGCTCGGCCAGCCCAAGCGCCAGCCTCCCCAAAATCTTCTTCGAGGGGGCCCCGATCGTGGGACCCCCACTTTGTTGCGCTCCCTCCACCGGTGCGTCCTCTCCAGTAGCCACCACCTGCGCCCCCTCCGCGGGCTTCCCTGAGGTCTCGGTCTGAACCGCCTCTTGACCCATCGAAGACGGCCCGACCTCGCTGCTGCCAGACTCCCCAGCGGATAGACCAAGCAGGGGCTCCTCCCGAACTTCCTCCGCTGCGGCTGTCTCCTCCCCCTCTCCCGCTGGAGCCAGTGACAATCCCGCGGGGACAATAGACCCCTCTGCTATAACCGCCTCCACTGGACCCGTCGCAGATTCCTCTTTCAAGGGGGACGCGGTCGGACGAGCCAGCGGAGCTTCATCTGAACTGTCTGAAATCTCCAACACAGGAGGTGCAGGCGCCACAGCCGCCCTCCCCGGATCCTCCTTCGCCCCGGCCTCTGTAGCGACTGCCCCAGCGCCCGGCGGGCTCCTTGCGGATCTATGAGCCCTTTTCTCAGGCCGACCGCTGTCCGCACCGCTACCTTCCCCAGGGCGCTTCCCTCTCTTCCTCTTGGAGAGGCTCGACAAAGCCGACCTTGCGGCTGCCACATCAAAGCACACGTACTCGGAATCAAGCGCACCAATCGAAAAAATACAAGGCACGAAAGGGACTCACCTTGTGGATCCAGAGGGCTGAGCCCGGCTGCGAAAAGGGCCCCCTCCGATAACAGGTCATTTGCCGAAAACACCTGTCCATTGCGAAGGACATCCAGGTCCCTCTCCTCCTGCGCCGATAAGGCGGATGCGTCTCCGCATCCCTCGCCACTTCCCCCATCGTCGAGGGAAATCGGAACCGATGTTCCCCTCCGCAATCACAAATCGGCTCTTCCACCCCTTGATGGAAGAAGGCTTGTCCGCAATGACATTAAAAGACCTCCGGGGCCCGATGGAGGTCCACTCCGATTTCCTCCCGGGAGTTAGATGGTAACAGGTGCGAAAAAGGGGAGGGTTGCAACGATTTGGATCTGGTGACACATCGAAATAAATCCGACGATGTTCCGCCAACTGTTCGGAGCCACCATCGATGGACAGATGTTGAAGTGGGTCATGATCTCCTTCACCAAGGGATGAAGAGGAAAACGAAGACCCCTTGAAGCTATCCTCATAGATAAAGACTCCAGACTCTACCTCACGAGTAACCCTATCTTCAGGCTCCGGCACCCGCAAAACCACATCCATGGGCAGACCATACCTCTGATGAATCCTCCCCAAATCTCAGCGATGATTTCGGAGGCCACGTCTTCAGGGCTCATCGCCATCTGGTTGAGAAAAGTTTGGGCGAAAACGATGAACGCTGGAGAGAACGAGACCAATACTCTTCTGAAAACAAGGCGAGAAGACGCCGCATGCACAATGTATATATATATATAGGGCGGCTGTCACTTCGCTTCCCCGCCAAGGAACTGCCCTAGGGAGGCGGACGTCCCGTTCGAGGCGTCCGGAACCGCCTCGACAAACCCCATATCGATCGGGATTCACGGCATGGCGCAATCTCAACCGTCGTTAGTGGAGGAACCTTACCTCCGAAGGTACGATGGCCCTACCGCATTAATTAGGGCATCATTGCTGAGCTGTTTGGGCCAAGACGTCCCATCCAGAACGCACCATTTGAACTTATACTCCCTACGCCCGAACCTACGCTTCGAACTAGGGAGTGGAGGGCATGTGTTGGGGGGTAAAATCGTCATTGCATTGATATCCGTGCAAGGCGGCTAAGGCTGACCTCCTCTTACCGTTTCCTTCCGGGCTTCCCTAGCTCGGCCTCCTCCGGGCTTCCCTAGCTCGGCCTCCTCTGGGCTTCCCTAGCTCGCCTCCTCCGGGCTTCCGTAGCTCGGCCTCTTCCGGGCTTCCGTAGCTCGGCCTCCTCTGGGCTTCCCTAGCTCGGCCCCCTCCGGGCTTCCGTAGCTCGGCCTCCTCTGGGCTTCCGTAGCTCGGCCTCCTCCGGGCTTCCGTAGCTCGGCCTCTTCTGGGCTTCCGTAGCTCGGCCTCTTCCGGGCTTCCCTAGGGCTCCGGCTTCCCTAGCTCGGCCTCCTTCGGGCTTCCGTAGCTCGGCCTCTTCCGGGCTTCCGTAGCTCGGCCTCTTCCGGGCTTCCGTAGCTCGGCCTCCTCCGGGCTTCCCTAGCTCGGCCCCCTCCGGGCTTCCCTAGCTCGGCCTCCTCCGGGCTTCCGTAGCTCGGCCTCCTCCGGGCTTCCGTAGCTCGGCCTCCTCCGGGCTTCCGTAGCTCGGCCTCCTCCGGGCTTCCCTAGCTCGGCCTCCTCCGGGCTTCCGTAGCTCGGCCTCTTCCGGGCTTCCGTAGTCCGCGACTACCTAGCGATCCACGTTCTGACGTCTACCTCCGCGGAACCTGACGCGGGAGAGCCCAAGCTTACCGAGTAGCACCTTAGGCAGGGAATCATGTTAAGACGTGGCCTAAGACCTATCGTAACCGCCTCAGGTCTACTCACCCAGATCCCAAGACATCAAGGAGCTCTCTCAGCCGTCGATCCCTTAACAGACAAGGCGTGGATTCTAACGGCCCCACAACGGCCTGATTCTGTCTACCTCCATATCGTAACAACCTCAGTACCTTCCAGAAGACGCTCAAGTCCCCAGGTGATAGTCTATAAAGGTCAGATTGGCAGATTCCCTCAGGTACGCGACTCTGTACGCACGCCTCCACTCTCACTCTCCTGCCCTTTTTGGGGCCTCCGATTGGCCACCCCCGGAGAGGCTCCCGGAGAGATCCACCTCCTCATTATCTGGTTGATCGCCGATTCCTTCCCCACTGACTTGAGCGTCGGAGGGTCTTCCGCGGAGGACCAACCCAGCGTCCCTCCGCGTGTGGGCTTCTTTTGCAGGTCCGCCGCACCCCCCCTTCTTCCCGGAGATCGACCGCGCCCGAGTCGGAGGACGGATCCCGGCGGCAATATATATATATATATATATATATATATATATATATATATATATATATATATATATATATATATATATATATATATATATATATGCCTACATTTATATGTGATTAAAGTTTAGATTTACTCATTCTTTTCATCTTTAAATTCACATAAATTTTAAATTTTTTTTTATTTTTAAAATTTAAAATTTATGTGGATCAAGAATATAAAGAATGATTGAATATGAATTTCAATATAAACAAGCGTAGCTAAATCCAACTGTGTATATATATATATATATATATTGGTTGAATAAATAACTTCTTTAAGATACAATTCTTATTGATACGGCTGATCATCTCCTCTGGCGGTGTTATAACCTCCTGAGCAATTTTCGGAATTAATGATGTGATAGCTCGTTCTCGGGATTTTGGAATCCTTGTCCCAGCCTTTGGCTCTGGCCTACAGCGTCGGCTCTGGCCTTTGGCTCCAGCCTCCAGCGTCGGATCCGGCCTCCAACTCCGGCCTTTGGCTCCGGCCTTCAGCGTCAGCTCCGGCCTTTGGCTCCGGCTTACAGCATCGGCTCCGGCCTCTAGCTCTGGCCTTTGGCTCCGGCCTCTGGCTCTGGCCTCCAGCTCCGGCCTCTGGCTCCGACCTCCAGCATCGGCTCCGGCCCCCAGCTCTGGCCTTTGGCTCGGCCTATAGCGTCGGCTCCGGCCTCCAGCTCCGACCTTTGGCTCCGGCCTACGGCTTTGGTCTGGTTCTAACCATAACTTGGTGTCATTCTTTCCAAAATACACTGAAACCCACTTCAAGTAACGGACCCCGAGATTCGAGACATCTGTTACCGTGTATCTCGTTCGCTGAAATCATGGGCAGTACTAGCGCGTCCCGCAGTTACCGGCATACACGGCGCCCATTCAGCAACGGCTCACCCACTCGCCATTCAGGAGAACGTGGCTCCCCAGAGAGGTATAAGAAGAGGACCCGAGCTCAACGCGAGGGGACTCTTCTCTGAAAAACTCTATGATATATACAACTTTCCTGTTCTATCAACCCACTGACTTGGGCATCGGAGGGTCCCCACCGGAACCACCGGTCCGGGACTTTTTGCAGGCTCCTGAAGGAAGATGGTGACCTTTCTGTACCCTGGAAGGCCTGCGGAGATCCCAGCTCACCCGACGGTCATTGCAAGTGGTTTGGCAGCAACAGATTGGTGCGCCAGGAAGAGGGGGAAGGTGAACGTTTGTTCAACGTATCTGCGACCCCTGCAAGGGAGACGATGGTAACCACGCGAGCTCAAAAACTTCTACCAGTCAGGCTGCGGAGTGTATCCCGCAGGCTGAACAATCGGAGGACAACTTCTATGTTCCACCTCCTACGCCACTGCAGGTTAGCCAGTTCGATCGGCTAGATGCCCTGGCCCATCAAGTGCAGGATCTGATGACGGTGGTACGGGGACTGCAGGAGCATTGCTTCGCTATCGTACCTGGCCGCCGTCTCAGCCCCCTCCGCTCCACGAGGAAGGCCATGAAACCATTCAACCTCATCAGGGAAGGACCCCTCCTGAAGCCTCCCACCACTCGTCCCCGAGGTCTCGCCGTCGAGAAACCTCGAAACGGCAACGGTCCCTTTCCCGCCATTCGGATCGTTCTCGCAGGCGACGCAGTGAGAAGGAACCACGGCGATTGCACCCAATACACCGGCGGGCCTCTCCATCCTCTTCCTCTGACTCTTCTAAAGGAGACTCGAGCAAGAAGGCCGCTCGTCGGGCCGAGCAACGGCTCGACGAGTATCATCAACGATTGGAGGAACTCAGCCGCCGAATCGCCAACCCAAACGGAGTGGACTACAACCACCATCCACCTCTTTCGCGTCGCATCATGGAGGAGCCGGTCCCACCCCGGTTTCGTCTCCCTCAGCTGGACCCGTATGACGGTACGACGGACCCCCTAGATCACTTGGAGAGTTACAAGGTCCTCATACAGGTTCAGGAGGCGACGGATCCTCTCCTGTGTGTTGCTTTTCCAGCCACACTTCGAAGGCGGTACGTGCATGTACTCTCGTCTGCCACCACGCAGCATCAATTCGTTCAAGCAACTCGAGCGATCTTTCCTGGCCCACTTCGACGCATGCCGGAAGATCCCTCGAGTCGTCGATAGCTTGTTTGCTGTCCAACAAAGGAGCGGGGAAACTCTGAAGGATTTCGTGGCTCGGGTCAAGGAGGCCGCGCTCGAGGTCTATAACTTGGAGGATTCTATAGCCACTCTTGCGCTGAAGCGAGGACTTCGCCCATCCAGATTTGTGTATTCTCTAGATAAAAAGCCCTCCGACTCCTACGCCGAGCTGCTAAGCCAGGCACAGAAGTACATTTGCGCCGACGAAGCAGATTCTTCCAGAAGGGAGGCCGACAAAAGTTCCAGCAAGAAGTCAGCACCGTAGAACCTGCTGGAGGACGGTCCAGAAAGCCTGAGCCACCTCGTCGCGGATAGCCGGCCCCAAACACTAGTTCCCAAGGAGCATTTTACACCCCTCCTCGCTCCGATATCTCACATCTTGTTAGAGATTGATGAAGAGCCTTAATTTCGGTGTCCACCTCCAATGAAGTCAGGGGTCCCCCCAAGCAAAGAAGTCTATTGCCGATATCACAGAGACCATGGCCACGACACTGAAGATTGCCGCCAACTGAAAAAAGTTATCGAGGAGCTTGTCCAGCAAGGCCATCTGATCAAGTTCGTCTGCTAGGGGAACCCTACAACCGTGGGTCCATCAGCACCTCCAACGCAGCAGATTGCCTTGGACAACGCCCCAACAGAGAAGACGGTGGCCATGATCTCCTGGGGGGCAGGCAGCGGTTCCAAAAGACAGCGAGAGGAAGATGACAATCCTGTAATTCCTTTTTTCAAAAAAGACCTAGAGGGGGTCGTGAATAAAAACGATGATGGCGTCGTCGTCTCTATAATGATCACCAAACATCCTCTAAAACGGATTTTGGTTGATAGTGGAAGCTCAGTGAATGTTTTAAGTTACGACCCTTGTGTTAGAATGAGTTTACCTGCAAGTTCTCTTTTACCTGTCACCACTCCGCTGATGGGCTTCACCGGGGATTCAGTCCGGGTCAAAGGGGAAATCACTCTTCCAGTCACAGCCGGAACCCCACCACGCCAGAGCACGGTTCTTATGAATTTCTTGGTGGTGTGGGTCCCCTTGGCGTATAATGCTATTTTGGGGAGGCCTGGCTTAAACCTGTTGGATGCTGTCATCTCCACCAAAAGGCTACTTGTGAAGTTCCCCACCAACGAAGGAATAGGAGAAATGAGGGGAGAGCAAAACCCGTTGCCGCTCTGCTACCACCTAGCCCCCAATCCACAAGAGATCGCATCGGCGACTACACCAAAACTGACTGACCCCCGAGAGGTGGAGAAGAGAGGGGAGCAAGCCGAGCACCTCCTGACTTTTCCCTTGGGAGACGACCCCGCGAAGACCATCCAAGTCGGGGCATTGCTTCCAGAGGAGGCTCGCGATCAGCTCCTTGCTTTCTTGCTCGCCAACTCCAACATCTTCACATGGTCGTCGTCTGATATGCCAGGCATCCCCGAGGAGATAGTCACTCACCAACTCAACCTCAAGCCAGAATGCCGGCCTATCCGATAGAAGAAGAGGAGTTTCACTCCGGATAGATAGAAGGCTGTCGATGAGAAGTCCGTAAACTAAAAGCTGTAGGCCACATTTGGGAAGTTCATTACCCCGATTGGTTGGCCAACATCGTGATGATCCACAAGGCCAATGGGAGTTGAAGGATATGTGTAGACTTCACGGATCTTAACAAGGCAAGCCCGAAGAACAGCTTCCCTCTGCCCCGAATCGATCAACTGGTAGACACCACATCTAGCCATGAAACACTTAGTTTCATGGACACCATCTCTGGGTACAACCAAATCAGGATGGAACCCACAGACAAGGAGGCTACCTCCTTCATAACTGAGAAGGGAATCTACTACTATAAGGTGATGCCGTTCGGACTAAAGAATGCCGAAGCCACCTACCAGAGGCTGATGAACAAAGTCTTCGAGAGCCAGATCGGACGCAATATGAGGTATACGTGGATGACATGCTGACAAAGAGCATTCACGCCACCAACCATATCGCCGACCTGACGGAAACTTTCGATAACCTCCGCCGGTATAGGATGATGCTGAACCCCCGTAAGTGTGCCTTTGGGGTGACAGCCAGCAAATTCTTGGGTTTCATGGTGACCCAACGAGGAATAGAGGCGAATCCCGATAAAGTCCAAGCCATCTTGGACATGAAATCTCCCTCCAAGAAGAAGGAAGTGCAACGTTTGGCTGGACGGATAGCGGCCCTGAGCCGTTTCCTATCCAAGTCTGCAGAGAGGTGTTTACCTTTCTTCAAGGCACTACGCTGAGTCAATGGTTTCGAGTGGACCAGGGAGTGTCAGGAGGCCTTCGAAGGATTAAAAGAATTCCTATCCGCCCCACCACTGCTGTCCAAGCCAAGGAATGGAGAAGAACTCTTCTTGTACCTCGTGGCTTCCCCCGAAACGGTTAGTTCCATGCTGGTGCGCATGGATACTGATGGGACGCAAAAGCCAGTGTATTACACCAGCAAGGTGCTGCATGATGTAGAGATAAGGTACTCGAAAGTCAAAAAGGTCATTTTTGCACTGATCATCTTTGCCCAACGCCTCAAGCCCTATTTCCAAGCTCACCCGATCATGGTGGTCATCGACCAGCCGCTCAAGGCGATCCTGTCCCGTCCTGATACTTCTGGCCGGCTGGCAAAGTGGATGGTCAAGTTGGGAGAATTCAATCTGTCGTTCCGGCCCAGGACAGCTATGAAGTCCCAAGTCTTAGCGGACTTCTTGGTCGAAGGCACCTGGACAAAAGAACAAAAGGAAGACCCTTCGGATGATGAAATCAAGGAAGAAGAAAGGGAATGGCTCCTTCATGTGGATGGGGCATCAAACTCTCAGGAAAGTGGGGCTGGCCTCATTCTAGCCAGTCCCGATGGAGTGGTGATGGAGTATGCCCTCCGTTTCCTTTTCTCAGCTACCAACAACCAAGCCGAGTACGAAGCCCTACTATCTGGAATACGGCTAGCTTGTAAGCTTAGGGTAAAGCATATCAGAGTTTTCACTGACTCTCAGCTAGTTTGTGGCCAGATAAAGGGGGAATACGAGGCACGAGATCCCATCATGTCCGTTACCTGAGTATGGTGCAGTCGTAGGTCTCCCCCTTAACCCGTTTCAGCATTAGTTACATTCCCCGGGAGGAGAATGCCAGAGCCAACGCGCTGTCTCGTCTAGCTACATCGACCGACGAAACCTTGGGAAGAACTTATATGGAGCGCCTGGAGACCCTGAGCATTGACACAATAAAAGAATCCATGCCAGTCCGCCAAGAGCCTTCTTGGATGGACGCCTACACTAAGTACTTTTCTACTGGAGCCCTACCAACTGACCCCACCGAAGTCAAGATCTTTAAATGGCGAATACACAAGTTCCTAATATTCGACGGGCAGCTGTATCGGAGGTCCTTCTCCCATCCCTTCTTGAGATGTGTTGGCCCTACAGATGCCGATTACATCCTCCGAGAGATCCATGAAGGTATCTGCGGAAGCCACTTGAGGGGCAGAGCATTGGCCTACAAAGCCCAATGCCAAGGCTATTACTAGCCCACCATGCGGGAGGATGCGACCGAGCTAGTCCGAAAATGTGATAGTTGCCAGCGGCATGCCAACATCCAACGGCAACCAACTTCTCGCGTGAGCCCTCTATCGGCTCCATGGCCGTTTGCCCAATGGGGAATGGACATCTCGGGACCTTTCCTCCAGATTCTAGCCAACGGAGGTACTTGCTTGTCGCCATCGATTATTTCACTAAGTGGGTGGAAGCTGAAGCGCTAGCCAAGATTACTAAAGCTAAGGTGAGGAGTTTCTTTTGGAAGTTCATTATTTGCCAATTTGGACTACCCCACACGCTCGTTACCGACAACGGACGCCAGTTCGACAATAGCCCATTTAGAGACTTCTGTGCTGAACTGGGAATACACCAAAGGTTCACTTCTGTTGGTCACCCGCAAACTAATGGGGCTACCAAAGTGATGAATCGTACAATCTTACAAGGACTCAGGACGCGCTTGGACAACTTCAAGGGGAGATGGATAGAAGAGCTCCTGAATGTATTGTGGGCTTATCACACAATGCCCCGTGCTCCCACTGAAGAGACTCCATTCATCCTTGTCTTCGGAATAGAAGCCGTCGTCCCAGTGGAGATCGGTGTCCCTAGTCCCCGGACATAGTCGTACAATGAAGATGACAATCCCAGTCAACTAAGGGCTAACCTCGACCTCGTCGAAGAGCTTCGCGATCAAGCACAAATCAGAATGGCCTCTTACCGACAAAGGATTGCAAAGTACTACAATGCCCGAGTCCATCCCCAGACGTTCCTCCCAGGAGATTTGGTCCTCAAGCGAGCTGCAGTCTCCAAACCTACGGAGGGAGGTAAGCTATCCCCCAATTGGAAAGGGTCTTACCGGGTCACCCAGGCACTTCATCACGGAGATTACCAGATCAAAGAACTAGACGGGACACCCCTCCCTCATACCTGGAATGCGGATAATCTCAGGCAGTATTATCAGTAACCCATTGTCATATTTGTTTTAAACATTAGCCTATAATTGTCGTTCATCCTTTTGCACTAACGAAAGTGTTTAAGCATTCTGGCTCCTCATTAAAGCCCGGCTCTGCGTCATCACCTAAAGCCCAGTTCCGTATCGGCACCTAAAGCTCGGCTCCGCGTCGGCACCTAAAGCCCAGCTCCGCAGCAGCACCTAAAGCCCGGCTCCGCGTCGGTACTTAAAGCATGCGGCACTTAAAACCCGGCTCCACACCGGCACTTAAAGCCCGGCTCCACGTCGGTGCCTAAAGCCCGGCTCCGCATCGGCACTTAAAGCTCGGCTCCGCGCCGGCGCTTAGCCCGGCTCCATGCCGGCACTTAAAGCCCGGCTCCGCGTTGGCACCTAAAGCCCGGCTCCACGCCAGCACTTAGCACAGCTCCTCTTCGGCACTTAAAGCCTGGCTCTGCATCGGCACCTAAAGCCCGGCTCCGCGTCGGCACCTAAAGCCCGACTCCGCGTCGGCACTTAGCCCGGCTCCGTGCCGGCACCTAAAGTCCGGCTCCGCGTCGGCACCTAAAGCCCGGCTTCGTGTCGGCACTTAAAGCTCGGCTCTGCATCGGCACCTAAAGTCCGGCTCCGCGTCAGCACCTAAAGCCCAGCTCCGGGTCGGCACTTAAAGCCCGGCTCCGCGTCGGCACCTAAAGCCCGGCTCCGCGTCGGCACTTAGCCCGGCTCCATGCCGGCACTTAAGCCCCGCTTCACGTCAGCATTTTATCCAACCTCATGTTGGCATTGAACGACTTTGCGTCTGCACAAACGTGATCCTACCCTAAGTGCTTTGACCCTCGTGCCTGCAACCAAGCCTGATCCCGCATCAGTTCTATAATTGATTTTCTAATGTCCCTCAAAAAGGGAATTGTATCGTAATTTTTCGGCCATAGGTTTTTGGTTCGTGTCAATTCACACACTAGCAGACCCAATTATGAACCAAGATATAAACATTACGGATCAAAAGATTCATTAATAGCCCAAAGTTTATAAAATCGCCGATTTTAATCGGACTTGAAACATTACAGTCAAAGTAACGGATGCCTCGTTCAGTGCTCGCTCGGCCCAGCGACTATAATTCGCCAAAATCGATTGAAAGGAAGGATCAATGCCCTTCGCTTCCGCTGACGTGGGGGCCGCGTGGGAGGACTCTGCCTTCGACTCTACCACCCTCGGCACTTTCGCTGGTGGAGGCACCTCGGTTGTTGCCCCCTTAGGGGATATAACAGCAGCTGGAGTCGGCTTTGTAGTTGAGTGGGCCGGCTCCATCTCGACGGCTTTGGGCAAGGGCGACGGTGCTTTCACAACTCGCTCCAGAGAGGTATCGAGCAGGATAACATGAGGGGGAGCCGGTGCTGGCGAAGGAAAATCACTTCTTCCCTCCTCGTTCCGCCAAACTTCCCCGCTGGCTTTGGCCCATGCTGCGTCGTTCCTCACAGGCTCGTCGGCTTGGGCTTCCACCGCCTCGTAACCGTGCAAAGGCTCCATGACCTCAGCCCCACCGGCTTCGGCCCTTCCGGCGTCGATCCTCCTGGGAATCTTAGCGACAGCCCTCCTCTCGGCGGAGGCCCCATTCCCCTTGGCCTTCCTCTTCCTGGTAGCGGCTTGCCTAATCTCACGGAGTGATGGCATCATCCTATATCAAAAAACAGGAAAGGAGTTAAAAATAATAATAATAATAATTAAAAATGAATGCAAGGGAAAGAATAAGAGGGGAAGGAGGTGAGTAATCAAGTGCTCACCGCTAGATGGAATAAGGCCGGCGAGGCAGAGGTTTTCATCAGTCAGATGCTGATTGCACCAAGGGATATCGGCAGTTAGAAGTTGCCCGAAGGCCATTCGATCCCTCGGAAGGATGGAAGAATCCCTATTGGTGTCAGTGTTTGGTGTCCCCAGCTTCCGCTCACTTCCTCGACATTGGCAAAGAAAACTTATCTTTCCACCCTTTAACAGAGGTGGGAAGATGCAATTTTAGGATCCTAGTGGGTCTTGGGGTGAAGGACCACCAACCCGTTTGCTTGCGGAGGGTATAGAAACTGCGAAATAATGAAATGCTAGCCTCTATACCTTGCAGATGGCAAAGAATCAAAAAACCAACGATGGATCGGAAGGAATTAGGAACTAATTGGGAGGGCGTTAATAATACCTATCTAGAAGATTGAGGATGAAAGGGTGAATGGGTAATCGAAGTCCTGCCTTAAAGAAGGCTCCGTACAAGGCAACCCTTCTGGGACGGGAAGAGGTTACCCTATCATTAGGAGTGGGGTAGGACAAACGTACGGTTGGAGGAAAGTTATATTTAGCTCCTAAGTTCACTATGTCTTGAGCAGACGTGGTGGAGGCAGTCCACTCGAGGGACTCCTTGACAGCGCTGGCGGCACCAGCGGCTGTCGGATGGTGTCGGGGAGAGGTTCGTCCGATGGCTGGCCGACCACCGGTTGCGGGATGTCTGGCCGACCGCCGTCGTTCTGGTGAAGTGTGGTCAGAAGATGGGGTGGACCAATTGTAACATCCTGAAAACCTTGTAATTTATGGCATTTTCATTTGAAATGAAAGTCAGAAAGTTTTAGTGAAATGTGGGTGTGTTGGCCTTTTGATAAATGTAAAGAGAAGAAATTTTAGCGTAAATAAGTATATTTCTGAAAGTTAATGAGTTTGATTTAAGAAATTGAGAGACTTAAGTTTTAATGGGTTTAAATCACAAAAAAAATCAAGTTTAGTTTGAGTTTTATCCTGAAATGATGTTTTTAGTGGTTGGAGTCGACACTATTTGGAGTGGAGTCGATTCTGGCATGGTTTTAAACTTTCGGCACGCTTTGGAGTCGACACCTGTAGAGCTGGAGTCGACACCTACTTTTCTGGAGCCGACACCTACTTTTCTAGAGCCGACACCTATTTCTGCTGGAGCCGACTCCAAATCTGTTGGAGCCGACTCCAAGACGGCAGGTTTTTCTGAGTTAAATCTTGAGAATTTCATATTTATTCCGTTTCAAGTCCGATTTGGATGCTGTTTAAACCGTTGGATTTCTAAAATCGAGTTCTTCAAGCTGGTAAAGTATTTTCTTGGAAATATTACATAAAAGTATCAATTTAAGTAAAAAATAATAATCTGGGCTATAAATCGATTAAAAAATGCTATGTCAGGGGCAAAATGGGAAAAGGCTCCGATGTCAATTGCTAATTGTGTTAAGGGCAACTTGGAAAAGAAAATCTAAGGGCAAAATGTCATGGTTATAAGTGAGCCACGTGTTTTCCAAAAAGCATGCGTTAAGAGTGTTTGAGGGCAAAAGAGGAATTTGGCATGCCTTAACCCTTAAGTTTCCCATGACTTGGTCCCCAAGTCATTAGAGAAAAGGGGAAAAATGTGGGTTCAGCCAGAGAAAAGAAAGAAAGAAAGAAAGAGAGAAAGAAGAGGAGAAAAGAGAGGAAGAGGAAGAAGAAGAAAAAGGAGGAAGAAAGAGAAAGGGAAAGGGAAGCTTGGGGTTGTACTCGACTCCAGGTAAGCTATAGCTTCCCTAGATCTTGCATGACTTTAGATTTTCTTAGATTATTATATTTTGAGGTAATAGTAGAAGAAATTTTGAGTAGAGAAAGGGTGGAAGAAAATAATGAGATATTAGAGGATAGATCATGTATGCATGCATGGTTCGTGGAAAAATCTCGTGTGGAGATAATCCTAATAGCTATCGTATCTGTATGTTGACGTAGGTCAAGAGGGTTATTCCAGGGAGCCGGAATACCAAAGTTGAGTATCAATCGAGGAGTAACCTACTAAGGTGAGTGGGTTTCTCATCTAGCAATGAGAAGTTAATTTGAGCTAGTATAATGAGATTAATACCTAGCTATGGTGTGTTATGTTTAGCAGAGTATTATGTATGTTTTAAATATGAGAAATGAGAACCTAGTATATGATATTCTAATAAATGAGTTTTGAGCATGAGTTTTAAGCATAAAGAAATAAGCATGAGTTTCGAGCATGAGTTTTGAGCATAAACACATAAGCATGAGTTTCGATGAGGGATTTTTAATGTATACATGGCATATTTGCATGATAAAGCTTTACAAATGATGTATGTATCATACTGAGCATCAGGCAGCTATAGGGCTGATCACCCTTTAGACTGTACTGTAGCATGAGCATTGCACACTACTATCGAGCCGGCACCTCCTTGCGAATAGATCATACGATGAACCCCGGAATCAGGGATGAGTGCACGCTTAACCATGCCAGTGGGGCCAGTTGTGAGCAGCCCATGGGGGCATGAATCATAGCTCAATGGAGCTGGTTACTATATATAGCCCATGGGGGCAGAGAGAAAACCCGAGGTTCCAGGGTTAAGGAACAAAGCACTTTGCCGGGTGAACCGCATGGGTAAGGGGTGCTATTTGTGCGGGATCCTGTTGCTAGTCATGCACCCGATGAGAGTACACCTACGGGAGGGCGACTGTAGGGTGGTACCTCAGAGGCATTACACACACAGCCCAGCATCATGAGATTTAAAAGCATATGTTGTGATATAAAAAGGGCCAGTGGGCAAGTAGTTATCCCGAGAGGGAGAGTTTACTTGAGATGCCAGTGGGCAAGCAGATTTCGGTGGGAGTCTGAGAATTTAATAAAGAAGTCTGGGTTGTAGATAAAGAATGCATATTTTCATATTGTAATGCATGGATTTTTATCTTAATGAGTTATCTTTCAGTGAAAGTTATTATAGAGTATTTCAGTACTGATATGTTATTTGAAGAATAAGCTACATTTTATTTTATCTGATATCATGTTAAAAATGTACTTTGAGTTGTACAAGCTAAATAGTATCAGCATACGATTGAAAATAAGAGGTTATGGTTCTCTATTTCTCCATAGTTAGATGGTTATCCAGTCACTGGGACTTAGGTCTCATCCCTCTATGATTTAAATGTTCTTTCAGATCAGTGAGTATTTCTGCCAGGATCACAAGATAAGCAGGACAGAACCCTTAGCTGGTGAAGCTTGCTTGGATGCAAGGGTGTATAGATGCTAGCCTTGTATATTGAGAGTGTGGTTTGATATTTGTATTTTGTATATGTGTATGTGTACAGTGAGATGTAATGATGTTTTAGACCTTTTTGGATATGAATATGAGACTTATGTTTTGGAGAAAATTATGAGCATGATGTGTGCACTTAGGATTTTGATGTCGATTGTGAATGTGATCTTGTAAACTGCCTGAGGAATGTCATGAAAAATATTATCTGAGCAGGTTGATGCTTAGTGTTGATTGAGTGATTTGTGTATATAATTGAGATGAAAATGAAAAGTTTTTAACAGGATGTGTTTTCGTCTGTCTGCCACTTATGATAATTAGTTGGGGTTCTCTAGCTCTTTATGGAGCGCTACATAAAGACTAGTAAAACTCTATCCGATTACCACAAGTGTGCAGGTGTGCTGTCGGTGGCCCCAGAGAGGAGGGGGAGCTGACAAGATTTGGTATCAGAGCCCTAGGTTATTAGGTCCTAGGGGAATAAGTATGAGTATGAGTCTAGGATGATTGAATGTTTATGATTATAGCTATTGAATGATGAAACTGATGTAATGAATAATGTCTTGTAGGACGATTACTACAAAGGCATCTAGAGAGACAGAGCAATCTTCAGGCAGGGATAGAAGCAAAGGTCAAAGTAGACCCAGAAGTCAGTTAGAAGAAGTCAAATTGGTAGAATGGCTTCTAGTGATTCCACCGAGCCAGTATCTAATGAGGCTAGAGTGAGGGCGTCTTCAGAGCAGATGCCAGAGTCTTCTTCACAGTCTATTACCCCTGTGCCAGTAGACCCATCTCGAGTACAGACTCAGGGGCCTAGTATGTCAGAGTTGGTAGGCATGATTACTCAGGCTGTGGTAGCAGCTGTGGGTGCTAGTTCTAGCCTTCCATCTAAAAATATGGAGGTTGTGAGGAATGTGGAAAGAGCCAGAAAGTTAGGGGCTCTGGAGTTCCAGGGAACTACTGATCCTATTCAGGCCGGGGCATGGCTGCAGAGGATCGAGAGAGTATTTGATGTGATGGGATGCTCTGAGGAGCAGAGGCTGAGTATTGCCACCTTTTTACTGGAGGGTAGAGCCCAGAGTTGGTGGAGATCTATTCAGGGCAGGCAGCCCAGGGAGTGGAGTTGACATGGAAAATTTTAGAAGAGAATTTCATCAGCAATATTATTCTGAGATTTATAGGGATCAGAAGAGGAGGGATTTCCTTTGTCTGACTCAGGGGAGGATGTCCGTGGCAGATTATGAAGCCACTTTTGTGGAGTTATCTCAGTTTGCTAGGGCCTTGGTGGCTGATGAGAGGGAGAGATGTCGACTATTCCAGGATGGATTGAATCTCCCTATTAAAGCCAAGACCTGTATGCAGACCTATAATAGTTACTCTGAGTTGGTGCAGGGAGCACTCAAAGCCGAGGAGATTGAAAAAGAATATATGAGTAGGAGGCAGGATAGAATGAAAAGAAGTGCTCCTAGTTATTCTTCTGCTCCGGGAGGGACTCAGCCATTTAAGAAACCCCAGAGGACTGGACAGTTTTATTCTGGGTTTAGAGCCCCTGGTGATGTGGGCAGAAGATCAGTATCTGTGTCAGCATCTAGCCCAGAGAAAGCCTTATGGGGGTGTGCCTCAGGTTGCCACCAGCAGGGTGTCTGGTGATGTAGGGGAGCAGGGTCGTCCTTCTGGTGGAGGGAGAAATATACCTCCATGTAATGTATGTGGAAACTTCATTTGGGAGAATGTAAGAGGGGCAATAAGGGATGTTATATTTGTGGTGATCTAGGTCACCTGAAGAGAGATTGCCCTAGGAGAGGGCAGCAGGCTGGTGGGCTTCCTCAGGGGCCAGTAATGCCAAGGGGACAGCCTAGTAGGAGGGGTGATGGTAGTGTTGTGGCTTCAGCCAGTCAGGTGGGGCCTAATGTTAATCAGCCAGGAGGGTCATCCAGTATTCCGAGGGCCGAGGCCAGAGTGTTTGCCATGACCAGGCAGGAGCTCAGATTGATCCTGATGTGGTGACAGGTATGCTACCCATCGATAATCATGATGCTTATATTTTAATTGATTCTGGATCTACGCATTCATTTATCTCATGTGAGTTTGCTAAGCATCTAGTTAGAGATGTGGGCCAGTTGGGTAGTCAGTTGGTAGTATCTATGCCCGTAGGGAGGCCTTTTATAGCAGACCAAGTGTATAGAGGCTGTGATATTTCTGTGGAGGGTCAGAAATTAGCAGCAGATTTGATTCCTTTGAGGTTGAAAGAGTTTGATGCCATTTTGGGGATGGATTGGCTATCTGTGCATAGAGCCAGAGTAGATTGCTTAAGGAAGGAGGTGATGTTACAAACTTCTGATGATAGAGAGGTCTGTTTTGTTGGTGATAGGAGGGGGTTACCCTCAGGAGTGATTTCAGCTCTGTCAGCCAATAGAATGCTAGCAAAGAGATGTGAAGCCTATTTAGCTTGTGCAGTAGCCTAGAGGGCAATGGTTTAGAGCTGACGAATATCCCTGTGGTAAGGGATTTTTCAGATGTATTTCCTGAGGAGCTGCCAGGGTTACCTCCTGACAGAGGATTTGATTTCAGTATAGATCTAGCCCCAGATACCAGACCAATAGCCAGGGCACCTTATAGAATGGCTCCAGTTGAATTGAAAGAATTGAAAAGTCAGTTACAAGAATTATTGGATAAAGGGTTTATTAGACCCAGTATATCGCCATGGGGTGCACCAGTGTTGTTTGTGAAGAAAAAGGATGGTACCTTGAGGTTGTGTATAGACTATAGACAGTTGAACAAGGTGACCATTAGAAACAATTATCCATTGCCAAGGATCGATGATTTGTTTGATCAGCTGCAGGGGGCAGTGTTTTCAAAGATTGATCTGAGATCTGGGTATCATCAATTGAGAATAAAGAATGAGGATATATCTAAAACTGCTTTCAGGACCAGATATGGTCATTATGAGTTCTTGGTGATGCCATTTGGCTTGACAAATGCTCCAGCTGCTTTTATGGGTCTGATGAATCAAGTATTTCAGGAGTATCTAGATAAATTTGTGATAGTATTCATTGATGACATCTTGATTTATTCTAGAAGTAGTGAAGAGCATGAACAGCATCTGAGGACAGTTTTGCAGATATTAAGAGAAAAGCAATTATATGCAAAGTTTAGTAAAAGTGAATTTTGGCTGGATGAGGTAAAGTTCTTGGGACATGTAGTTTCAGCCAAAGGTATTATGGTAGATCCTCAAAAGATTGAAGCTATAGTGAATTGGGTATCACCTACCAATCAGACTGAGGTGAGGAGTTTCTTGGGGCTAGCAGGATATTATAGAAGATTTATAGAAAATTTCTCGATTTTGGCTTCTCCTATGACTAAGCTGCTTAGAAAGAATATCAAGTTTGATTGGTCTAATGAATGCCAGAAGAGTATGGATGAATTGAAAAAGAGATTAACCTCAGCCCCAATCCTAATACTCCCTGATAGTGCCAGTGATTATGTGATCTATAGTGATGCCTCATTGAAGGGTTTGGGGTGTGTTTTAATGCAGAATGGGAAAGTGGTGGCTTATATATCTAGACAGTTGAGATCCCATGAAAAGAATTACCCCACCCATGATTTGGAGTTAGCTGCTGTTATATTTGCATTGAAGGTTTGGAGGCACTACTTGTATGGAAGAAGATGCCAGATATTTACTGATCATAAGAGCTTGAAATATATTCTGACCCAGAAGGAATTGAATTTAAGGCAGAGAAGATGGATTGAATTGATTAAAGACTATGATTGCACTATTGAGTATCACCCAGGGAAAGCTAATGTTGTGGCTGATGCCTTGAGTCGAAAGTCTATGGCCACATTGGCTTCTATCAGAACCGTACAGCTACCCTTGATGATTGAGTTAAGGAGGTTAGATGCAGAGCTAGCTGTAGAAGAATCAGGAGCCTTGTTGGCTACTTTCAGAGTGAGACCCCAAATGCTAGAAGAAATAAGAGAAGCTCAGTTGCTAGATCTACATTTGCTTAAAGCTAGAGATTTAATTCAGAGTGGGTCTCAGTCAGAGTTTTCTGTTAGAGGTGATGGAGTGTTATTATTCAAGGGCAGAGTTTGTGTGCCAGCTGTGGAATCAGTGAAAGATCAGATTTTAAGGGAAGCACATAGCTCAGCTTATTCAATGCATCCAGGTAGTACTAAGATGTATAGAACTATCAAACAGAATTACTGGTGGAATGGTATGAAAAAGGAGATAGCTGAGTATGTATCTAAGTGTTTGGTGTGTCAGCAGATTAAGGCTGAACATCAGTGTCCAGCTGGAAAGCTTCAGCCTCTGTTTGTGCCAGAGTGGAAATGGGAGCATATAACTATGGATTTCGTTGTAGGACTCCCAAAGACCAGAAGGGGCAATGATGCTATATGGGTGATAGTTGATAGATTGACTAAGTCTGCTCATTTTCTGCCTATTAAGATTGTCTTTACCTTGGATAGATTAGCAGAATTATATGTGCATGAAATTGTGAGTAGGCATGGTGTGCCAGTATCGATAGTATCAGATAGAGATCCAAGGTTCACATCTCAATTTTGGGCAGAATTACAGAAAGCTTTGGGGACTAAATTGAGGTTCAGTACAGCATTTCATCCCCAAACCGATGGTCAGTCAGAAAGAACCATCCAGACACTGGAGGATATGCTGAGAGCTTGTGTCATGGAATTTTCTGGTAGCTGGGATGATCATCTACCTTTAATAGAGTTTGCTTACAATAACAGCTACCATTCTAGCATTGATATGGCACCATATGAGGCCTTGTATGGGAGAAAATGTAGAACTCCAGTGTGTTGGGATGAGGAGGGAGAGAGAAGGCTGTTAGGCCCTGAGTTAGTGCAGCTTACAGCAGATCAAGTTAAAATTATAAGAGCTAAATTAAAGGCAGCCCAGGATAGACAGAAGAGCTATGCAGATAAAAAGCATAGAGAGGTAAAGTTTGAGGTTGGAGATAGAGTCTTTCTGAAGGTATCTCCTTGGCGAGGTATTATGAGATTTGGAAAGAAAGGCAAGTTGAGTCCCAGGTATATTGGACCCTATGAAATTCTGGAAAGAGTTGGGACACTAGCTTATAGATTGGCTTTACCTCCAGAGTTATCTCAGATTCATAATGTATTTCATGTATCAATGCTTAGGAGGTATGTGCCGGATTCCTCTCATGTGATTCAGTCTGAGACTATAGAGTTACAGGGGGATTTATCATTTGCAACAGAACCAGTGAAGATCTTGAGTAGGGAGATTAAGCAGCTCCGCAGTAAAAGAATTCCATTAGTTAAGGTGCAATGGTTAAATCATCAAAAAGAGGAGGCTACATGGGAGCGAGAGGATGAGATGAGATTGAAGTACCCCCATCTATTTGAAAATATATCTAGCTAAATTTCGGGGACGAAATTTCTTAAGAGGGGGAGAATTGTAACATCCTGAAAACCTTGTAATTTATGGCATTTTCATTTGAAATGAAAGTCAGAAAGTTTCAGTGAAATGGGTGTGTTGGCCTTTTGATAAATGTAAAGAGAAGAAATTTTGGAGTAAATAAGTATATTTCTGAATGTTAATGAGTTTGATTTAAGAAATTGAGAGACTTAAGTTTTAATGGGTTTAAATCACAAGAAAAATCAAGTTTAGTTTGAGTTTTATCCTAAAATGATGTTTTTAGTGGTTGGAGTCGAACTATTTGGAGTGGAGTCGACTCTGGCACGGTTTTAAACTTTCGGCACGCTTTGGAGTCGACACCTGCAGAGTCGACACCTACTTTTCTGGAGTCGACCCTACTTTTCTGGAGCCGACACCTATTTCTGAGCCGACTCCAAATCTGTTGGAGCCGACTCCAAGACGGCAGGTTTTTCTGAGTTAAATCTTGAGAATTTCATATTTAATCCGTTTCAAGTCCGATTTGGATGCCGTTTGAACCGTTGGATTTCTAAAATCGAGTTCTTCAAGCTGGTAAAGTCTTTTCTTAGAAATGTTACATAAAAGTATTGATTTAAGTAAAAAATGATAATCTGGGCTATAAATCGATTAAAAAAATGCTATGGGGCAAAATGGGAAAAGGCTCCGATGTCAATTGCTAATTGTGTTAAGGGCAACTTGGGAAAGAAAATCTAAGGGCAAAATATCATGGTTATAAGTGAGCCACGTGTTTTCCAAAAAGCGTGCGTTAAGAGTGTTTGAGGGCAAAAGGGAATTTGGCATGCCTTAACCCTTAAGTTTCCATGACTTGGTCCCCAAGTCATTAGAGAAAAAGGGAAACGTGGGTTCAGCCAGAGAAAAGAAAGAAAGAAAGAAAGAGAGAAAGAAGAGGAGAAAAGAGAGGAAGAGGAAGAAGAAGAAGAAGGAAGGAGGAAGAAAGGAAGGGAAAGGGAAGCTTGGGGTTTGTGCTCGACTCCAGGTAAGCTATAGCTTCCCTAGATCTTGTATGACTTTAGATTTTCTTAGATTATGTATTTTGAGGTAATAGTAGAAGTAATCTTGAGTAGAGAAAGGGTGGAAGAAAATAATGAGATATTAGNGATCATATAGTTTTGCTAAAAAATTTGTCTTATAAAACCACAGGTACAATTTAAGTGACCACCTCTTTACTTGGTAAGATATTTCCTTTGTAACTACTGAAAAGTTGACACCAACTATGAAAGAAATCAATTTGCAAACTTTTCGGACCAAGAATTAAGAAATTTTTTTTATAAAATTACATATTTGGGAAGTGATGGAACTTCAGATTTGTAACTAAACTGATTGAGCCATCATCAAAAAATGGGTCAATTCAGTTATTGGCATTAGAATAGTTAAATACTTGCTCATTCTTGATTTTAAATGAAAGATAAAATATGATAATAAAGACTATGCTCCTACAACCATCAAGAAATCACACATGGTGTAATAACATAGGAAGGCAAATGAAAATCATGAGAGTGATGCTCAAAAGATTAGAAGTGATCCCACAACAATTCCTCAAGGAAAAGAAATGTCTGCTTTGAGAACTGATGGAAACCTCTTCCAAGAAGCCCCCTTTTAAGATACAAAGTACTCATTGTTACTTAATATAGCAGCAGTCCTCACCTCGAAGAAAGACACTGTAAAAATCCATCAACAAACAGTAGATTAACATTGTCATGTACTATGTAAATTTACAAAGAAAAATACAAATATATGCACAAGGCAAACTATCAAAAAGAAAGAGCTGATACACCTTTCAGGTCAGTTAATTGATTGTCATCTTCTGCATACTCCTTTATGCATGTCTATGCATGGATTGGAAAATAAACATAAAATGGCCATAATCAAGGATAAAATATAAAATTTTGGTCAGCAGGGACTGAATGTAAAATGGCAGTCACGTAAGGGGTGGAGTTCAATTTCCCACTTTGGAGAGAAATTGGATTGCCAAGTTGGCCCAGTAGTTCAGCATGCCCATTATTTTACTCTAAACTATAGGTGGATATGGATCAGATATCAATGTGTCTATATTCAAATCCATTTTTCGTTTGGCAGATATGGATGTGAATATAAATTGTAGCTGGATACAAAATTGATATCCATATTTGTTTTAAATGTATTGAGCAACCAATTATTCTATCAACTTAAGCTTTTCAGGTTAATTAGTGACTGAACATAATATCGAAGCTAAGGTTTGCTGGAGGTCATAAGTTTGAATCTCCTCCATACTAATAATTCATCTAATCATCTTGATTATTCTCTTGACTGTTCAGTCATTTCTGCCTATCTGCATGATCTGGGTTACACAGAGGTCGGGTGCTAAGCTTGACATATATTATTGATCCTTTCCCTCTCTGCTCAAGCTTTTGGGGTGAATCGGTTTCTCAACATGATATTAGAACCAAGTTTGATGGATATGAGTACAAATCAGATATTGAGCTTGCAATATAAATACAAGATAGAAGTTAAATAGTTAGATTTTGTGATCACCAAATCAAAAATATCACTTCGTAGAAGGAAACTTAAGTCCATGCCATGTTAACATGATCAATGTTTTTCTTTAAAAGTTCATGACTACCATATAAGATTAAATAAAATTAGAAGTAGATATTTGAATGTAGACTGGATAACTATCCATCTATGTCTTTATTTCTTTTTTTTGATGATTATTGATATGTATAAAGATTAGTTGGATGCTAAAATTTCTATCTATATCTAGATAGATTTAGATATGAAAATGGATTTGATCCACTTTCATCCCTAACGAATAAGGTTGGACAAGAAAAGTGATACATAGGCTGGTCATGGCTCAAAAATCTTAGCCCATTTTAAAAATAAGATAGACCAAATATTGGATATGGAGTCCAAAAAGCCTTTGATGCATATAAAACATAAATTTAGGAAAGTTGAAATGGTTCTATACCCAAGATAAATTGCAAAAAAGATTGTTATATCGACTCGACATCATAACTAGAAAGATACCCTTAAAATAGATAGAGGTTAGTTAGATTTAGATTGTTAATACTTGAGGGGTAGTGGAAGACTAATCCCTTGGTTAGGGACCATGTGGGTTTGGGTATAGTTAAGGACCCCAAGAATGAGCTGGAATGGGATTATGTTTCCACTTTGGTTCAAATTATAAATGCATCTTAAAAGGATTGTTGTTCTTTTTGTAAGTTATCAGAACTAGTGACTCAAGTCTTGGTGAGATGGGAGCTGAGATAGCCATCTTATCTCATCTTCAAGAGATTCTAAGACCAATCTTGACCATCTTATCTTATCTTATCTGGCTCATAATATATTAAAGTATCAATTTTAAATAGATTTAATTTATCATAAAAATATAGCTTTTGAAATTTAAATATATTTAAAAATTAAATAAATATTAAAGCTTTATAAATGAATTTTTTAAGAAAAAAAGTATCTCAAGCAAGTCCTTGGATGCCTGATGGGGTGAGTATACAAGGGCAGTTTTCTTTTCTAAAGGATAATAAGTTATGGGCTAAACAAATAAAGGCCACTGAAGCAAGAGAAAAAAGCATCATTGTAGAACTTAAGAAAGAAAGATATACTAGCAACTACATGAGTGAGAATGTGTGAGAACCAGTTCTGAGGCAACCCAACTAGGGCCTGTTCAAGTCATTCACTTAAATGGAGGGAGGTTGTATGCTCACCACCATATTTAAGGGAGAGAGTACATGGGAGGTCACTAAGGAAACATGAGGGTCAAGAGACTGAAAACTTAATCTCTTTCTATTTAGCCTTTCCTTCCCCTGTCTTTCACACATTGCATTCTCTATTATGATCGATCATCATCTTTCTTTCTATTTTTTGTTTGAGTCATTCATCACGATGATCCTCCTTCCTACTTTTTATTTGAGTCATTGATCATTTTTGAGATTGCAAATTTTTCTCCTTGCTTTTCTAGTTTCACCACCATTTTGACCTCCTCCTATGTTGCTAGACCTTGCTAGTAGATGTGTGAGTTGGTCCTCCTCTGAACCCAATCAAACAACTTGCATCATTTCCCTCTCCTTTCTACATCTTCTTTAATCTCACCTGCTTCTTTGAGGTTGAACAACCACATCCTCCACTATGTCATCAAATGAGCCAAGGTTGGATCTACAACCCCATCAAACCTTCCTCCCTGCTCTATTTCTCTCTCTTTATTTCCCTCCAATTCTCTTTCTCCTCTATGTTTCATGTTTGTTGGATGCTGGCCAAAGACACCACTATAGCTTTAGCACTGGCCCATCTACCCAGACTTTGCTTCTACTCCCTTTCTCTCCTCTAGTCCTCCCTTTTCCCCAACAAAATCTTTTCCCTCTCTGCTTCTCTCTACATGTTGACCCTAGCCATCGATCATCTCCTTTTTCTCTCTGATTAGTTGCATCCTCTCTTTGGTATAACCCTAGTCTTGGGAAAAAGATTTACCACTATACTTGTTCAAAACCTAGGTAGCTTTCCCCAAGCCTGAGGCCTTTTAGGTGGGCTTGGGCCAAGGTTTTAAGCCCATTGGGCAAGGCCAAGCCTTAAAAATAGGCATGTTTAATAACAAAGCTAAGTTTGTGCTTTATAATAAAGCTCGATTTGAACCCATCTTGGCCCAAATATATTTTTTTAAATTTTTTTTTCTACTTATGTTTAATATGTCAATAGATTTAATTGGAAATTATTTAGGCATATGAGTTTAATGAGATACTACACAAATTGTAGGTGTTGATAATAGTTAATTATTCATATTTTATTTTTTAATTCATATTTTATTTTTTTAAAATATTTTAAATATTTTATAAGTTTTTTAATTTCAAAATGGGTCATGAAGCTTGAGGCTTGGTTAGAGCCTATAGCTCAAGTAAGGGTTAGGCTTGAGCCTAGAAGGTATGCTCGAAGGCCATGCCAAGTTGGGCTTGGGTCTTATAAATTTTATTATATATTTTGGTCCAAACCCGCCTCAGCCTGTCCAATAAATGGGACTAGTTACCATCATGGATCCTTGACCCATGCCCCCATTCTTCTTTTTTGTCATACTTTTGTTAACTTGGGGCTTATTAATCTTGTGTATGCGGTGGACAACTATTTGGATAAGGAGAAGACTAGTTTAAGGTTTGTTTCTCCTTATATTTAGCAAAGATAAGAATATAACTTTATTCTTAGTTTAAGTGTATGTAGCTTACTATTTTTAGGCTAGTAAGTACTTGATCTAGAGTTAGTGATAAGTGTTGGCCCAGATGGCAACCCAAGAGGGGGGGTGAATTGGGTTCTTAAAAATTTAAGACTTTTTAACTTTTTAAAGATTAGCAAGATGTGCAAGTGAGAGGCTAACTAAAATCAATACACAAGCAAAATAAAGAGAGATAGAGAGAGAAAATAGCACGGCAAACACAAGATTTTATAGTGGTTCGGTGCAACCAACACCTACGTCCACTCCCAAGATTCACTTGGGTCCACACTATAATCTCTCTAGATTACAGCCGAGTTGTTTTCCAAGCTCACAACTCAAACTTGTTGTTTTCCGGGTGCACAACGAACCCAGCTGGTTTTACTCGGGCTTACCAGCACAAAACCCTACACGTTGTTTTTCACGGGCTCACAACTAACCCAACACAAGCACCGCTTGCAACGAGGTATAATAACCTCCACTGATTCAATCCACTGATTGAATCAGCAAACAAAAAATAAAGAGTTTAAATACAAAAGCTCCCCTTGAGCAAATATACAAAAAAAGTATAAGGTTAGAAAAGCCTGATAAATATTGTGGGCTTTGGCTTTCTTCTTCTCTTCTAACTCCTCTTGAAGTGTTGAATCAGGCCTCAGCAAGATTCTTGACCGTTGAACTTTGGAGTTGAGATGAAGCTTTTTCTTTTCTTTTGAAATCCTTCGATTTGATCTTGAAATGCTTTGGATTTTCTTTTGACTTTTTGTGGATTGATGAGAGCAGACGAATCTTCTTTGATTTCACTCCTTTTGAATCACTCTTTTGAGCTAAAGATTTTTCCAATAAGCTCTGTTTTTCCCTCTTTTTGAAAGATATTTTTTTTCTCTCTTGATTTTTGATTTGAAAAGAGCTCCTCTATTTATAGATTCTGCAAAATATATCCGTTAGAGACAAGAAAAATAGCCGTTATTCAAAAATCTTACCGTTGGGGCTGATGTCATCGTTAAAAATCGCGCCCAGATTTGCGGAGTCGACTCGAGGAGTCGGCTCGAGTCGATTACCAAAAATAGAAACATTTTAATTAGGGGTCGACTCGCGAAAATAAAGTGTCGGCTCCTGAAAGTCGGGAGTCGACTCGAAAGAAAGTGCTCAAAAAACATCTTCTGTTGTTTGAGCGGAGTCGACTCGCACAGACAGGAGTCGGCTCGCAGAATCAGGGGTCGACTCTTGAAAAGTGGGTCGACTCGAGAAAAGGGGGAGTCGACTCGAAACCCTTGAGTCGGCTCGGAACGTATCAAAAATCAGAAATTTTCTGATTGACTTTAAAACTCGTCCCAATTAATTTTAATGTTTTGACTTGAATACATAAAATTGACATTAAGAATGATTCAAGAATGTTTCAAAAATCATTGAATTAAAATGAATTAAAAATTCTTTTTGAAATTTAAGAGCTTGAAACTTCTTTCAAAATTGATTAAATCAAATTTAACATTCTCATTGATTTTCAAAATAAACTTTTTAAATAAACTCATTCTTTTAATAACTCATGGCTTTTGGAAATCATCAAAATCAATAAAGTTGGGGCAATTATGTTTCAATAATTTCTCAACAATCTCCCCCTTTTTGATGATGACAAAAACATTGAGTATATGCATGATTGATTAAAAATTTTGTTTTCATGTTAAGGCTCCCCCTCAATGAGGTAGCTCCCCCTATGAACTTAAATAAATCATTTTTTATCTCATTGATTACTTTTTTTCTCAAATTATTCAATCATAAAATATAAAACTCTCCCCCTTTTTTGTAATCAACAAAAAGGTTAGAGAAGCATAAACATTCATTCAATCAAGATTTTAAATTTCATTAATTCATTGAAATACATTGAAATAACATAAGAATTCATTTCATTCAAAAGAAATACATAAATGTAAACATTGACAAAATTCATACATTTAAAAAAAACTCAAAAGTTCTTACAATTCTATTAAATGATCTACAATCTTCTTCATTCCTTCACATTGAAGTCTAACATAATCTTTGAGCTTCATCAACAAAGGTACAAGCAGTGAATCTTGTCTTGAAGCTCGCGTTGCATTGTATGTCTCTTCACCGCAGATATCCTTAAGTTCTTCAAATATATTCTTTAATCACCACTTAAGGATTGAGAGTAGACTCAATCTCGATCAAAGAATAAAGGTCTTCTTTAAATTCATAACTTTTCTCAAATTCAATTTCAGTCTTTTCTTGATCATCAAATCTCATAAGTTGTTGATCTGAAAACTGAGAAGATGAAGCTGAGATGGAAGGGGGCTGGAGCAGGGGCAGAACAGAAGGGCTCCAGGTGAATGTCTCTGAGGTCTGCAGCCTCAGCATCTAGCTCTGTCTTCTAACATCTTTCCTCTCCCATTTTCCATTCTTTCTTAAAAACCCATTCGATGAATAGTGGCCAATAAAAATCAGTATGTCTCAATTCCTTTGGCTCACTATCAAAATCACAATCCTTGGCTTTGAAAAATCTTAGTAAGATCATGCCATAGGGCAACTAGATTTCTTTTCCTCCACAATCTGCATGTACCATATATCATCTGGGAAGATTGATGGCTTCCTGAACAATGCATCCATACAAAATATCTCTCTCAGATACATAGTCAAATCTGCCTCTTGGGAAAAAAATCCTGCTGCAGATATTATGAATAATCTCAATTCCAAAGGCAGTTGATTAGCAAAAACTTCTTCAAATCCCAAAATTTCGTTCAATAATCTTGTGAGGGCTGGGACTATCTTCTGGGGCAAAGGTGGATCCAGATAAGGGTAATCCAATAATCTAGAAAGAATGTAGAGACCAATGCCTCTCACCTTGCTAACAAGCCATCATCTCCTCTAGACAAATTCTTGTAAAACTCTTTAACTAAGCAGGGTAGGTGGGACAGTCCAATGAACATATTTTCTCAAATCCCATCTCAATCAACTGTCTCCCAACAAGAAAACCCTCACTTCAAACAATTCAAATCACCTTTCTTCCTGTGTACAATCCTAGCAAGATCTACCTGAGGAGCAGGAGCAGGAGAAGGAGTCCGGACGGCTCGCGACGGGTCGTCACGGTGGGCTTCCTCTTCCCGGCCACTTCCACGGGTTTTGGGCCATTTCTTGGAAGTGTTAAGGGATTTTGGAATTTTGGAAGGTTTGGAATTTTGGAGAGATTTGAAATGAAATGAACGTCGAGTCGACTCGCCCTAGCAAGGGAGAGTCGGCTCGCGGGGTCGACTCTCACAGACGAGGAGTCGACTCGCTCAGAGAGGGGTCGACTCCTGAGTTTCAGCAGAAACTCGAGTCGACTCCGATACTCAGTCGGCTCCGAGACCATTTCAGAGAAAAAAATGAAATTTCTGAAATGTGTCCGGAATTGATGATAAAAATCATGGAGTGATCAATTGATATGAATTCTAGATAAGATTTCCTTAAGATTTTGAAAGAATCTTAGATAAATTTCCTTAGGGGTTTCAAAATTATTCAAAGGATCACAAATTCCTAACTCTCCTCTAAGATAACAAAATCTTTCTTCATTTAAAGGTTTTGTAATATGTCAGCTAATTGTTCTTCAGTGTTTACATAATCTAAACAAATTTCATCATTAGCTACATGTTCCCTTATAAAATGATATCTAATTTCTATGTGTTTTGTTCTTGAGTGTTGAATTGGATTTTTAGTTAAATTGATTGCGCTAGTGTTATCACATCTTATGGGTGTTTATCAAGTGTGATACCATAGTCTTCAAGTTGTCGCTTAATCCATAGGATTTGCGCACAGCAACTTCCAGCTGCTACATATTCAGCTTCAGTAGTTGATAATGCAACTGAATTTTGCTTTTTGCTAAACCATGTGATTAAGTTACTTCCTAAGAATTGGCATGCACCACTTGTGCTTTTTCTATCTAATTTACATCCAGCATAATCAGAATCCGAATATGCAATTAGGTTTAATGTGGAGTCTCTAGAATACCATAAACCTACATTTTTTGTTCCATTTAGATATCTTAAAATTCTTTTAACAGCTATTAAATGTGATTCTTTAGGTTCAGATTGAAATCTAGCACATAAACATACTGAAAACATAATATCTGGTCTACTTGCTGTTAAATAAAGAAGGGATCCGATAATACCTCGATAATACTTTTGATCAACCTTTTTACCTTCTTCATCTTTGTCCAGCTTGCATGAAGGACTCATTGGAGTTCCGAGGGGTTTCATTGTTTCCATACCAAACTTTTTGAGTAGTTCTCTTGTGTATTTGGTTTGGTTGATAAAGATTCCCTCTTTGCTTTGTTTGATTTGGAGTCCAAGGAAGAAGTTGAGTTCTCCCATCATGCTCATCTCGAATTCTCCCTGCATCAACTTTGCAAATTCTTGACAAAGAGAATCGTTAGTAGCACCAAAAATAATGTCATCTACGTATATTTGTACTACAAGTAAATCTTTACTTTTTCTTTTCAAAAACAAAGTTTTATCAACATTTCCTCTTGTAAAATCATTTTCTATTAAGAATTTACTTAACCTATCATACCAAGCTCTAGGTGCTTGTTTCAAACCATATAAAGCTTTGTGCAATTTAAAAACGTGATTTGAAAATTCGTGATCTTCAAAACCTGGTGGTTGTTCTACATAAACTTCTTCATTTATAAATCCATTTAAAAATGCGCTTTTAACATCCATTTGAAATAAGTTAAAATTCATATGACATGCAAATGCAAGTAATAGCCTAATGGCTTCTAATCTAGCTACAGGTGCAAAGGTTTCATCAAAATCAATACCTTCCTCTTGATTATATCCTTTAGCAACCAATCTAGCTTTGTTTCTAATTACTATGCCATTTTCATCTAGTTTATTTCTAAAAACCCATTTTGATCCTATTACTGAATGATTTTTAGGTCTTTCAACTAAAGTCCAAACATTATTTCTTGTAAATTGATTTAGTTCTTCTTGCATTGCTAACATCCAATTATTATCTTTTTCAGCTTCTTCAATAGTTTTAGGTTCAATTTGTGATACAAATGCAAGATGATTACTAATATTTCTCATATATGATCTAGTTCTTATTCCTTGAGATGGATCACCTATAATCAATTCCTTGGGATGACTATGAGCATATCTCCAGTCTCTTGGAAGATCTATATCATTATGATCAATATTGACATCATCGTCCTTATGTGAATCATCATCTTTAGCTTCTTGTCATGATCAGAAGATACTTCAATATTAAGTTTTTCAAGATCTTTTTCAATTATGTTTGTATCTTCCTCATCATCAATCTTTTCAGATCCAGTTGCTAAAGATTCATCAAAACTACATGAATGGATTCTTCAACTACTAAGGTTTTCTTGTTAAAGATTCTATATGCCTTACTAGTTGTTGAATAACCTAAAAAATTCCTTCATCAGATTTAGCATCAAATTTTCCTAAGTTGTTTTTACCATTATTATGAATGAAACATTTACATCCAAATGCATGAAAGTATTTTATATTTGGTTTTCTTTCATTCCATAATTCATAAGGTGTTTTCTTTAATATTGGTCTTATTAAAGCTCTATTTAAGATGTAACATGCTGTGTTAATTGCTTCCGCCCAAAAATACTTTGGTAAGTTGCTTTCGCATAGCATGGTACGGGCCATGTCTTCTAGAGTCCTATTTTTCCTTTCAACTACACCATTTTGTGTGGAGTCCTAGGGGCTGAAAAATTATGATTAATTCCATTTTCAGAACAAAAACTTTCAAATAAGTGATTTTCAAATTCTGTTCCATGATCACTTCTTAGAGATACTATGGTAGTGTTTTTCTCATTTGTGACTTTCTTGAAGAATTTCAGGAATATCGAGAAAGTCTCATCTTTGTGAGCTAAAAACATTACCCAAGTATATCTAGAATAATCATCTACAATCACTAGACCATATTTCTTTCCTCCTAGACTTGTGGTTCTAGTTGGTCCGAAAAGATCCATGTGAAGTAGCTCTAAAGCCCTAGAAGTTGAAACAATGTTTTTAGATTTGAAAGAACTTCTAGTTTGTTTTCCAAATTGACATGCATCACATATTTTATTATTTTCAAAATCTAGTTTAGGTAATCCTTTAACTAAATCCATTTTAATTAGTTTTGAAATAAGGTGTGTGCTTGCATGACCTAATCTACGATGCCACAACCAACTAATTTCATTTATGTTAGCATTGTCAGCAATTAGGCAATGATACTCAGATAATTTTCTAAGTCAACTAAGTAAACATTGCCATGTCTATAACCAGTAAATAAATGCTATCATTAATAGAATTAGTTACAGTGCAAATAGAAGATTTAAATGAAACATTAAAGTTTTATCACATAATTGGCTTATACTAATTAGATTATGCTTCAAACCATCAACATAAAGTACATTATCAATAAATATAGATGGAGTTATGCGAACTTTACCAAGGCCCATAATTTGACCTTTACCGTTATCGCCAAACGTCACAACTCCACCTTTCTTTTCTTCTAGGGTGATGAATTCATCTTTGTCACCCGTCATATGTCTTGAGCAGCCACTATCAAGGTACCACTTTTTCTTTGATCTTTTGGCTACAAGACATTCCTGCAACATAATCAAACTTTATGTTTAGGTACCCAAGCTTTCTTGGGTCCTTCATGGTTAGTAGCAACAAAAATTGTTCCTTTCGGAACCCATATTTTCTTTGCTTTAACATTTAACTTGTTGTTATTATTTAACGTTTTGCATTCAAATGATTTATGACCTTTTTCATTACATTTAAAACAAGTTATATTACTTTGGTTGGCTTTTACAAAAATATTCTTTAAAGATTTTTGTTTCCTAAATGTTATATCCTAAACCTGCTTTGTCAAAAAGCTTTTTGACTATCTAAAATCATGTTAGTTTAGTTGAACTTAAGTGAATTTCTCAACAATGTCTTTATATTTTTAACATCTTTCTTAAGAATCATTTCTTTAACTTGCTGTTCTTTTTCTAAAGTTTCTAATTGATCTTTTAAATCTTTTTAGTTTCAGATTTCAACAAATCTATTTCTTGATTAAGATTATCTCTTTCTTTGCTAAGTTCTTCTTTTTCATTAGTTAAGTTCTTAACTTCTAAAGCTAATTCATTTTTACTTTTAGCTAAGCTATTGTCATTTTTCAAAAACTTTACTTCTTTTTCAAAGATTTAAAATCAATCATAAGTTCATTGAAAGCCTCAAACATTTCATCAAATGTAAATTCATCATTTGAGTTTTCAGAACTTACCTCATTGTCGTTGTCGTCGTTGTTGGCCATGAAGCATATTGGCAACTTCCTTTTGTTCTTCTTCTTCGACGAGGAAGATTCATCAGACCATGTTGCCATGTATGCTTTCTTCTTTTTCTTGTAGGCCTTTTTCAGCAAAGGACAATCATATCTAAAGTGCCCTGGCTTTTTGCACTCATAACATACTAAGGGCTCTTTCTTTTTCTTTCTCCTTGTCCTTTTTCTTATCTTTTTCTCCATCAATTCTTGCTCCAAATTTCTTTTTATGGAAGGGCCTTTTTCTCATAAACTTTCTGAATTTTTTGGCCAAGAGAGCAGTTTCATCATCATCTTCATCATTACTTTCACTGCTGCTCTCTTCCATTTCTGCAGTCTTGAGGGCAAGTGTTTTCTTTCTTTTTGTTTCCTCCTCAACATGCTGCTTCATTGTTAGCTCGTGGGTCATTAAGGATCCTAGAAGCTCCTCTAAAGGTAATGCATTGAGGTCCTTTGCTTCTGGATAGCAGTGACTTTCGCTTCCCACGATCTTGGTAGTGACCTAAGAATTTTGCGCACAAGGTCAGCATTAGAATAAATTCTACCAAGACTTTTAAACCATTCACAATATCAGTGAATCTAGTGAACATGCATGTGATGGTTTCAGTTTGTTCCATTGTAAACAATTCATATTTATGAACCAAAATATTTATTTTGATTCCTTAACTTGGTTTGTTCCTTCATGAGTTATTTCCAACCTATCCCAAATTTCTTTTGCGGAATTACATGTTGAGATTCGGTTGAATTCATTAGAGTCTAAGGAACAATATAAAATATTAATGGCTTTAGCATTTAGTTGTGCCATTCTCCTATCATTATCATTCCAATCCCTTTCGGGCTTAGGAACAATAGTGCCATCAATAAGTGTGTGGGTGTACTAGGTCCATTATTATTACTCCCCACAATTCATAGTCAGAAGCTTGAATGAATATTCTCATTCTAGCTTTCCAATATGAATAGTTGGTTCCATTAAATAAAGGAGGTCGATTCGTAGAATGACCTTCAGCAAAACATGAACCACTTTGTGTTGCCATAAGGATCTTTAGCCCTTGATCGTGAGATCAAATTCTAAATGAGCACTTGCTCTGATACCAATTGTTGGCCCAGATGGCAACCCAAGAGGGGGGGGGTGAATTGGGTTCTTAAAAATTTAAGACTTTTTAACTTTTAATTAGATTAGCAAGATGTGCAAGTGAGAGGCTAACTAAAAGCAATGCACAAGAAATAAAGAGAGATAGAGAAGAGAAAATAGCACGGCAAACACAAGATTTTATAGTGGTTCGGTGCAACCAACACCTACGTCCACTCCCAAGATTCACTTGGGTCCACACTATAATCTCTCTAGATTACAGCCGAGTTGTTTTCAAGCTCACAACTCAAACTTGTTGTTTTCCCGGGTGCACAACGAACCCAGCTGGTTTTACTCGGGCTTACCAGCACAAAACCCTACACGTTGTTTTTCACGGGCTCACAACTAACCCAACACAAGCACCGCTTGCACGAGGTATAATAACCTCCACTGATTCAATCCACTGATTGAATCAGCAACAAAAATAAAGAGTTTAAATACAAAAGCTCCCCTTGAGCAAATATCAAAATAAAGTTAAGGTTTAGAAAAGCCTGATTAAATATTGAATGCAGGCTTGGCTTCTTTCTTCTCTTCTCCAACTCCTCTTGAAGTGTTGAATCAGGCCTCAGCAAGATTCTTGACTTTGAAGCTTTGGAGTTGAGATGAAGCTTTTCTCTTTTCTTTTGAAATCCTTGATTTGATCTTGGTTGCTTTGGGATTTTCTTTTGACTTTTGTGGATTGATAGAGGAGTAGACGAATCTCTCTTTTTCACTCCTTTTGAATCTCTTTTTTGACTAAATGATTTTTCAATAAGCTCTGTTTTTCCCTCTTTTTGAAAGATTTTCTTTTTCACTCTCTTGATTCTTTGATTTGAAAAGAGCTCCTCTATTTATAGATTCTGCAAAATATATCCGTTAGAGACAAAGAAAAATAGCCGTTATCAAAAATCTTACCGTTGGAGCTGAGTTGGTCATCCGTAAAAATTTTGCCCAGATTTCCTGGAGTCGACTCATGCTTTTCCCGAGTCGGCTCGAGCTCGTCTTACCAAAAATAGAAATGTTTATAAAGGTTAGGGGTCGACTCACCAAAAGTAAAGTGTCGACTCCTGAAAGTTGGGAGTCGACTCGTGAAAGGCTTGGGGTCGACTCACGAAGTGCTCAGAAAAATACTCTTCTGGTGTCTGAGCGGAGTCGACTCGCACAGTCAAGGAGTCGGCTCGACAGAATCAGGGGTCGACTCGACAAATTTCGTGGGTCATCTCGACATAGATGCACATTTCTGTACACTGAGCGGAGTCGACTCTGAAACTCAGGAGTCGGCTCCGGAACGTATCAAAAATCAGAAACTTTTCTGATTGACATTAAAATCGTTTCAGATTCATTTTAATTCATTGTTTTGACTTGAATTCAATAAAATTGATATTAAGAATTGATTCAAGAACTATTCCAAAAACTCATTGAATAAAACATGAATTATAAAATTTCTTTTTAAAAGTTTAAACATTGAGCTTAAAGTTACTTTCAAAATTAATTAAAGTCAAACTTTAACATTCTCATTGATTGTTCAAATAAATGTATTGCTTATTTAAATAAACTCATTATATCTTTTAATGAACTCAATGGCATTTAGTAATCATCAAAATCAAAAGGATTGGGTCATATAATTTTTCAATAATCTTCCAACAATAAGGAATTAGATTTTAAATTAGGGAATTACTTAATTTAAATGATTAAATTAATGAGAATGGTGACTCTGATATCTTATGAGGGTAGTAATTTTCATTATTGTATTAATTATTGATTTTAAGCTAAGTAGATATGTAATGAATAATTATGGTCTCACATCTTTGATTGAATTTTATTTTGGTAGAGGTAAAATCTTTTTGAATGCATGTTTAGAGAAAAGTGCAAATTCTTGTGATAGGCAAATGTCTCATATTGTAGATGAATATGTTTATGTTGGCGTAAATTGTGGCTACCTAATTGATAAGATGAGTCTAGAGTTATACTCTATATCCTTAAGATAATTTCGTTCCGCAATGGTGCTTACGGTCTGTATGACGATTGTCTTTCAAGATACAACAGTCTTCTTTTGATGAATGCGGCACTATAATTCATCAAAAATATCAAACCAAGAATGCTTCTCTCTTTTTATATGTACTATTGCTATACTTTCTTTAGGAGAGTATGCAAATGCCTAAAAGAAGAATGGAATCAAATTGGATTGGGTTGAATGAAATGAAATGCATACGGTCTTATTTATAGATTTTAGCTGTTCATTGAATACATCCCTACGAAATTGATCTGCACCATTAGAACTCATCAGATGCGATCAACGGTTTGATCAATAAGCCTTTTCGTGCTGGGATAAGTTAATTTACAGCCATGATCTGAAGATCACGCGATCAATCCACCTCTTCGAAGCCCTGATACGCCAATCTATCACCATGATCTGAAGATCACATGATCGACCTGCCTCTCCGAAGCCTTGATTCATCGATTTGTAATCGTGATATGAAGATCACACGATCAATGCTCTTCTCGAAAGCCTTGATAGGCTATCATGCGATCGATGCATATCTTGATGCATCGATCTATGGTCTTGATGCGTATCTTATCACCAACGATCAACTGATCAACTGAACGGTCCATCATCAATCGATCCAATGATCAGTTTGATTCTGATTCGATGATCAATCTGATCCTGATCCGATCATTGTGATCAATAATCAATTGATCTTAGCCCCTTATTTTAATCCGATCAGTCTCCACCATCGGATCCTCATGATCAAGGAAAAATTTAAAGCCCCTTAAGCTCCTCGCGATGATGCGCAAGTGCGAAGTGTAAAGTACAAAGTGCAAAGCACCCATTGCACCCTTCGCACACGCACGTGCATGAGGAATCACCTCAAACTCTCCACTTATGGTGAGCCTAAGAAACTTAAGCATAAAGGAAGAGATTTTCATATAAGTGACCCTTCCTTTCTTGATTTTTTGATGTAGGACTAAATATCCTCATAATTTTTTATTTCACACATAAGGAGGTAATGGGCTTTCAAGGCCATTAGGGTATTCAAGGCCTTTTGGCCCATTACCCAATAATCCTCCACATGAATAAAATTGGTCTTAGATCAAAGATCAAAGGTCAGCAAAGGCGATCCCCCACATAAAAGGATTTTAAT
Organism: Calamus simplicifolius; assembly: GCA_900491605.1. Classification (NCBI taxonomy): domain Eukaryota; kingdom Viridiplantae; phylum Streptophyta; class Magnoliopsida; order Arecales; family Arecaceae; genus Calamus; species Calamus simplicifolius. The sequence continues at coordinate 108,430 of UESW01002900.1, forward strand.
GCAAATGATTATGCAGACTTAAAGAGAGTATAGTGGGATGAAGTTGTATTAGGATAGGTAGCTTGTGGCTTTGAACCTTCCTTAATGAGTTATTATCGAGTTTACTTGCTAAAAAGTGAACATGATGTCTTAAACTTTTTAGCGTTTTGTGTAAACCAAAACAATAACAATCACACAACTTCTTTCTGAGCATTCTTTGGTTCTCATGGTTGTATTCATTTTGGTCCCGAACATTTTCTGATTTCATGAGTGCTTTAGAGAATTAAACCTTAAAATTCTCATAGAATTGACCTAATTCACACTCACATAGGTGATTCTTATTAAGAGTATCCTGCTATACTCCACATGAATGTTCATGTCATAAGAACCATTAAAAGCAATGCCTATCCTAGTACCTTTAGCAGATAGCACCAATTATCATAGAAATGAGTATGATTATACATCCTTAGTGCTATGCAAGTCTCTTCATAATTTAGTTATCCCTTTTGAACCTAGATCTTAGGATCTTCAGTCAGCTAGGTTGGGTATCCACTATGAAGATTTTTCAGTTATAAGTTTTAAACCCATTCTCCTCGATAAATAGTTTACTTGATCTCTTGGTAACCCCTTTATTAATGGATATGCTAGGTTTTTCTTTGACTGAATATAGTCAATAGAAATTACACCAATTTCAAGTAACTACTTAATGGTATTATGTCTATGATGTATATGTCTGGACTTATCATTACACATCTTATTCTGTGCTCTACAAATTATCGATTGACTATCACAATGTATGCATATTGTAGACACAGGCTTTGGCCAACATGAAATATCTTCTAAAAGGTTTCGAAGCCATTCTGCTTCTTTAGCAGCCTTTTCTAAAGCAATAAACCCAGATTCCATAGTGGATCGAGCTATATATGTTTGCTTAGAAGATTTTTATGACACAATACCTCCTCCTAAGGTGAATACATATCCACTTATGGATTTTATATCTTCTGTGTTAGATATACAATTTGCATCACTGTATCATTCTAGTACAGCTGGATATCTTGAATAATGTAATTCATAACTTAGGGTATATCACAGATATCTTAATACCCTTATTAGAGTTGTCCAATGATTAGGACCTGGATTACTTGTGAATCTGCTCAACTTATTGACAGCATATGCTATGTCAAGACGAGTATAATTCATGACATACATTAAACTGTCAATTATACATAAATATTCTAACTGAGAAATGGCTTCTTCAGTATACTTAGCCAAATGTAGATTAACATCTACCAGTATTTTCACCGGACTAGTATCATACTTTTTAAACTTATTTAATATTTTCTCAATATAATGAGATTGAGATAATATTATTTTTTAGATATTCTAGTGATTCGAATCCCTAGTATAACATCTACAATACCCATATTTTTAATATCAAAATGTTTGATTAACATTTTCTTTGTATGTTTAATCATTTCAGTATTACTATCAATGATTAACAGTCATCTACATATAATCAGATTAGTACCATACCCTTCAGACAGGGTTTTGGCATATATACATTTGTCACATTCATTTATTTTAAATCCATTTGATAACATAACATTATCAAATTTTATATGCCATTGTTTCGGTGATTGTTTTAATCCATATAAGGATTTAACAAGTCTACATACCTTCTTTCTTATCCAGGAATAATAAATCCCTTAGGCTATTCCATATATATTTCTTCATCTAATTCACTGTTTAGAAAAGTAGTTTTAACATCCATTTGATAAATTTTAAGATTGTTAATGGCCGCAAAAGCGATTAACATTATTATAGATATTATTCTACTTACTGATGAATAGGTATCAAAGAAGTATATACCTTCTTTTTGTTTGAAGCCCTTAGCAACTAATTTGGCTTTATACTTGTCAATTGATTCATTAGCCTTTAGCTTTTTCTTAAAAATCCACTGCACCCTAGAGGTTTCAGACCAGATGGTAAGTTTACTAACTCCCAGGTATGATTGTGCATGATTGACTCAATTTCACTATTAATAGCTTCTTTCCAAAAGGGTGCTTCTGGATTAGACATTGCTTCTTTGAATGTCTGAGGTTCATCTTGTAACATATAAGTTACATAATTAGGACCAAAGGACTTTGTAACTTTTGGTCTCTTACTGCGTTTGGGTTTATCTTCAAGATATTTTTTCTAATGATTACTACTAGCAATATTATCATAAGTTCTTTTATTTGAACTTATTTTAAATTTTTCTTTGCTTGAAAATATATTTTCAAAGAATGATGCATTCCTTGATTCAATGATTGTATTTTTCTGTATATCAGATATATCTAATTGATACATAAGAAAGCGATATGCACTACTATTATGTGCATAACTGATAAAAATATAATCAATAATTTTAGGTCCTATTTTGACCTTTTTGGAGTCCGAAATAGCTACTTTAGCTAGACACCCCCATACTCTTAAGTAATTGAAAGAATGCTTCTTTTCTTTTCATAACTCATATGGAGTAACATTCTTCTTCTTAAGAGGTATCTTGTTAAGAATATGATTTGCTGAGAGAATTGCTTCTCCCCATAAATTTTGTGGTGTATCAAATTTATCAACATAGTATTCATTATTTCTTTTAATGTGTAATTTTTACGTTCCATAATTCCATTAGATTGAGGTGAATAAGGAGCCATAGTTTGATGAATAATGCCATGCTCTTAACAAAATTGTCAAAAGGTGCATCATATTCTTCACCTCTATCACTCCTTATAGCCTTAATCTTTTTACCAAGTTAATTTTCAACTTCATTCTTATAACATTTAAACATTTCTAAAGCCTTATCTTTAGACTTTAGTAGATACACATAGCAGTATCTTGTTGAATCGTCAATAAATGTTATAAAATACTTTTTATCTCTTCGAGTTTGAACTGATTTTAAATCACATAGATCACTGCGAATTAAGTCAAGAGGTTTAATATTTCTTTCTACTAAAGGAAATGATGTTTTTGCTAACTTAGCTTCAACACACACATCACACTTGTAATGTGGATCAATTTCATGATTAGATAATAATTCTAATTTTATTAATTTTTGTAATGAATTAAAATTCACATGTCCTAATCTATCATGCCATAAATAAGAAGAGTCAACCATATGAGCAGAAGAAGAAGCTTTATTCATTTCAAGGTTTCTGTGTATAGTCATTATATTTATCTTAAATAATTCATTATTCAAGTAAATCCTTCCAATAAATATCCTTCTATTAGTGAGTATAAATTTGTCAGACTCAAAGATCATCTTAAAGCCATATTTTTTTAGGAGGGAGCCTGATATAAGATTCTTTCGGATGTCAGGACATGTAGCACATCATTTAGTAAAGCTTCTTGCCAGATATTATTTTTAAAATAATGTGGCCAAGTCCTTCTATCTTGGATGTAGCAGAGTTATCCATGATCAGATTTCTATCATTGATAGGAGTATATGATGAGAACATACTCTTATTAGAGCAGACATGTCTGGTAGCTTCAGTGTCGATGTACCACTCATTAGCTTTGTCAACCATGTTTGCTTCAAACATAACAGCTGACAGCATCATCTCGGATTCTTTTTGGGATAGGGTTTTAGTAATGTTGACCTCTTTCTTTTCTTTCTTCTTGAAATGACAGTCCTTGGATTTGTGTCCTTGCTTTCCGCAGACAAAGCACTTTTTTTTGAACTTATATTTCTTTGGATTGCCCTTCTTCTGTTTAAAGTCTTCGCTTGAAAACTTGCGTTTCTTCTTTCCTTCTATGAGGTTGGCCTTAGGCTCAGCAGGTTGTCCTCTTGTCTTCTTATCTTGGCTTTTGTTGTCTTCCTCGATCCTCAAGCGGACAATTAGATCTTCAAGTCCCATCTCCTTTCGCTTATGCTTTAGGTAGTTCTTGAAGTCCTTCCATAATGATGGTAGCTTCTCTATGATGACAACTACCTGGAATGACTCACTGAGAGATATTCTCTCTGCATGTATCTCATGCAGGATGATCTGGAGCTCTTGGAGTTGCTCCATAACAATTTTATGATCGACCATTTTGTAGTCTAAGAACCTTCCAACCATAAACTTCTTATGTCCAGCATCCTTTGTCTTATACTTTTTGTTCAGGGATGCCCATAACTCCTTGGCAGTAGCAATAGTACTGTATATATTGTACAGGATATTATCCAAACCATTTAGGATATAGTTCTTGCAAAGAAAGTCTGAATGCTTCCATGCTTCCACCGCAGCAATCACTTGCTTGTCGATCTCTCTTCTTTTAGGACTGATGGATCTTCATTCAGTACTCTGACCAGATTCAGAGTCGTGAGGTAGAACAACATCTTTTGTTGCCACCTCTTGAAGTCCATGCCAAAAAATTCTTTGGTCTCTCGGCTTGAATGGATGTCATCATTGTAGCCATATGCAGCAGCACTTCCATGATAGCAAAAATTTATCTTAAGATTATTGGCGCATATTGTGGCACCTAATTGATAAGACTGATTTAGAGTTATACTCTATGTTCTTAAGACAATTTCATCCTGCAATGGTGCTTATGGTCTGTATGATGATTGTCTTCCAGGATACAATAGTCTTCTTTTGATGAATGCAGCACTATAATTCAGCAAAAATATTGAACCAAGAATGCTTCTCTCTCATTTTATATGCAGTATTGCTATACTTCCTTTAGGAGAGTATGCAAATGCCTAAGAGAAGAATGGAATCAAATTGGATTGGATTGAATGAAATGAAATGTCTACGGTCCTATTTATAGATTTTAGGTGCCCCTTGGATACATCCCTACAAAATTAATCTGCACCGTTAGATCTGATCGGATGCGATTAACGGTCTGATCAATAAGCCTTTTCATGATGGGATAAGTCAATTTACAGCCATGATCTAAAGATCACGCGATCGATCCACCTCTCTGAAGCCCTAATATGCCAATCTACCATCGTGATCTGAAGATCATGCGATCGGCCTACCTCTTTGAAGCCTTGATACGCCGATCTATAACCATGATCTAAAGATCACGCGATCAACGCGCTTCTCGGAAGCCTTGATAGGCTATCATGCAATCGATGCATATCTTGATGCGTTAATCTATAATCTTGACGCATATCTTATCCAACGATCGACTAGTCAACCGCCTCTTATCCAACGGTCCATCATCAATTGATCCAACGATCAGTCTGATCCTGATTCGATGATCAATCTGATCAACGGTCCATCATCAATTGATCCAACGATCAATCTGATCCTGATTCGATGATCAATCTGATGATCACTGTGATCAATGATAAATTGATCTTAGCCCCTTATCTTAATCCGATCAGTCTTCACCATTGGATTCTTATGATCAAAAAAAAATTTAAAGCCTCTCAAGCTCCTCGCGATGCGCAGTGCACCTACAAAGTACTCATTGCATCCTTCGCACATGCACGTGCGCGGGGGTGATTCTACGCATCATCCTCAAGCTCTTCACTTATGGTGAGCCTAAGGAACTTAAGCATAATGGAAGAAGTTTTTATATAAGTGAACCTTTCTTTCTTGATTTTTTGATGTGGGACTAAATGTCCTCACAATTTCTTATTCACACACATAAGGAGGTAATGGGCTTTCAAGGCCCATTAGGGTATTCAAGGCCTTTTGGCCCATTACCCAACAGTTTATACATGGACTCTGACAATATTTGGCCTTTTTAACATTGTGAAGCATGATATGTATACTCACTTAATGAAAACTATTATATAACTAAATAGTTGAGTAAGAATTCTCATGCATGCTCCCACATAGTTTTTTATTTGTGCATACGTATTGCAATATTGATGGCTCCATATTGCATGATTACAATTATTTTATTTGATTATGCATGGAATGTGACAATTGGTTGCATGCTAATGTGATATGTTAGCTTCATTCAAATTAATTAAAGTTGAAACCTATATATTTGAATTATTGAGTAGGAGGCATTTGAACTAGTTATGTTACTACGGATTACCAGTCAAGGCTAAAGCATGACAGTATCAATTAACCCATCACAAGCAAGAAATGTGCATTATCGATTATCACATCATGGGCAAGAAACATGACCATCGTTAGTCCAAAGTTGAAAAATAATTTAAGCTACCAATAGAGAACTCCAAGGATGCCTATTATGAATTAACCATAATTGTTGATATTTATCCACTATTGAAAGGAATTATTTTTCCTAGTTTTGTGAGTGATGCATTTAGATAGCATGGCACTATTGAGTAATGGAAATAAAATTCAAGATTTGGTTAATTTGATGGTGAATTTTCATAATAATAATATGGATTTATTTGTTACAGTATAATTGTTGTCAGTTTCCATCCAATTATATATTTTTATTTTTAGGTGTATGGGGAATTCTTGCCAAGCAATTTATTCATTCCACTTTATGTTTTTCTTTTCAGAGCCATAGGATACTTAGCATGAGATTTGGGGTTACTCCAATGGGAGGTGAAAGGAATTAGAAGATCCCTAATACTATCGGATGTTTTGGGCATTTGTAGTTGGACTAAATGTATCATTTACAAATATGAGATTTGGTTCTTGAGAATATCAGTTATATTATGTTTTCTTTTCAGAATTATGAAAGTTTATTTAATAATGTAGGCCTTGTATATTCCCTAGGGTTATTGTCACAACCCAAAATCTCATCCAAAAAGACTAGCCAAGAAGGTATTACTTAAGCTCCTTAATCCTGTAGTATACAACCAATGTGAGACTAAACACTCTCTAGCATGGGTATTTACATACTCTCTCCATTAAATCCTACCATTCTCACTATATTAAGAGTTTATATCTAAATTCATATTCAAATCCAATCATAACCATATAGAGTTTATCTGCAGTGTTCCTTAGTCTACATTAGCCATGAGTTATGTTCGCTCTGACACATTTGTCACAACCCAATACCTTACCCAACAAGGCTAGCTAGAAAGCATTATTTAAGCTCCTTGATTATGTACAAGCACTCAAGATCTTTCTAGTATATAATCGATGTAAGACTAAACACTCATCAACATAGTCTCTTATAGTTATACCTTATGAAATGTGTGGTCGTGTTACAAGCCAATCCAAGTAGTGGGTTTGGTGAATGATAAGTTGTCTATTGGCACTCCATGCGTGAAAAGATAGTCCAAAATCAAATAGTAAAGAAAAAAAGGTGAAGGGCATGATATACTGGTTGGGCCTAAAATGCAACTTAAGTTTTTGCATCAACTGGGTCCCAACATAATGTATCTAAAGATCTCTACATCTTCTAATTATCTAAATCATAGATAATAATTCCTAAAAAGAAGGTTCATCAAGGAAACTTATGATCGAGGATCATCAAAGAAGCATGTGATGGAGCACAATTGAAGCATGAAAAGAATGATCACATCGCAAGTTATATTTGAATAAACTTAAAGAGTGATTCTATAAGATTCATTTTAAATTACAATGATGTCATGAAACATGCTCTAAAATATCACTAGATTAATGCATTTATTCATAAAATAATAAAATTCACACTTACTTTAAGCTTAAATTCATTAGAAGTTGAATTCTTCAAGTTGGAGAAAGTTGATGCAGCCCAAAAAAGAAATAATAATCATATTTTTTACAAAAAAAAAACTCTATTAAGTATCTTTTTAGAAGTCTTATTTTTGTTAATGTTGAATAAGCCTATCATTAGTAGTCTCTTATTTTTGAAAATATTTTTATTCTAGCATGATTTCTACTGAGCCAATTTTGCTCTACAAATAGGTTCCTAGTATACCCCATTGAATTAAGAATTGAGGAATGAAGTCTTTAGTAGTGTGAGGCCATAAATTTTCTTAGGATGATTAAAGATGCAAAATCAAAGAACCTCAAAGAGTTGGTATGAGATTAGTAGTTATCCTTATTATAACCAGTTTGCCTCATATTAGATATCAGAGCAGCTTATTTACATTAGATTTAGTATCAAAGCAACTTGCTTGTATTAGATTTGATATCAGAGCCAAATCTAGCAACTCTCTTCCCTATGCTTATTTTTCTAATTTCTTTGATTGTAAAACTATGATTAAAAAAATCATTAATTTTTGCCACTACCTCCATCTAGCCTAGTTTCTATCTTTTCTTAAAGGAAGAAGAGGAAGAAGAAAGAGAGTTACAAAAAGAAGCAAAAATAGAAAGACAAGAAAATCAAAAAAATAGAGAGAGAACAACAAGAAAAAAGAAAGCATGAAAAAAAAGGAAACAAACAGATGGAGAAGAACTCCATCTTCTCCTCCCAAGCTGGTGCTTGACACCCAAGCACCTTGTGGGATTTCTTCACCGTCTCCACCACCATCCAAGTTCTGCATGTGCATCACTAGCCTTATTGCCCATGTCTTCACATCCAACCTCATCCCTTATCCACTGTCTCCACCACCATCCAACTTCTACATATGCATCACTAGCCTTGTTGCCGCTATCTTCACACCCAACCTTATCCCTTATCTATATGCAGTGAGCCAGAGTCACTCATTGAAGCTATCACCCACCTAGTGTCACTAGCCCAGTAGGCTCCATGACTTCCCACCGTCACCGGCCCTCACTTGGCCATCATCTTTGTAGCGATTGACAATCCAATCATGACTAGTTCACTTTGTGCCTCCCCTGCAACCTCTCTATCATGCTGTCATTCGGCATTATGTTCCTTGTTTCTTCCTAGCACCCAGCAACCATTTTGTTGGCCACTCTCTTCTAGCCATCCCCTAGCTAGCTACCCACCTTCAGCTAACTTGAGTGCATTAGACCCCTTCACTAATACAACCCCTTGTTCTTGCTATTGTTTAATCTAGTGAAATCCACCAGAATCATGCCAACCCCGCCGATGGCCACTAATCGGTGACCCATGACTTCTATGAAAAATGGCTATTTTCTAGCCATGATCCTCATCCAATGACTATTGATTTTGTTGAAGAAGACACTTAGAATAAGTTGAGAATAAAAGCTTGAATATCTTTGGAATAAGTGGGATAACTATTCTACTATTATTCCAACCCTTCAATTTTCAGATTTTTGGAGGTTTGACTAATTGATAGGGTGTATTGCACTTAGAATCAATGATTAATTACACATCTAGTGCTTTGTATGCAACTGTGCAATGACCATGTACTTCCATCTGTATCACCATTGAAGATCGTATTACCCAAATAGAACAATTGTACTACTCAGTTCTGTTATCAACATCTTCAACTCTCCATAAGCATTACAAAACATGCCATTCTATAGTGATGGTTTTAAAAACTATTGCAAAGATATTCAATATTATACGTGGTAATTGTTGAAGCATTTTTTCATGATTATATAGCCATTGTACTTTATAAGCACATTACAAAAGATGACATTCTATGGTGATGGTTTTAAAAAACTATCGCAAAAGTTATATAATGTTGTGGTGGTTAATATTGCTAAAAGTTTAAGTGGCATTGGGTATCTTGTAAATGCTATAGAAGATGGCATTGTATAGAATGCTTTTTTTTAAATATGTCATAAAAGATTCATAATGTTGCAATGCTTATTCATAAATTATTAATTACTATGAGGTTTCTTTTTTTTGCGAGGTATCTTGTAACCTCAGCGGTAGGTTAAAGAAACAATTCTAAAACCTGTTGCAATAGATATGTAATATGGCAGAAATTATTAATGAATATTTGAAAAAGTTGTCATATTGTGATATGGGCATGGTAAGAGGGTGTTTTTTTTTTTGGGTACAAACGGTGATTCATACCACCCTAGGTCGGGTTAGACCCGATATATCAAAAGCTAATAACTGAGACAAAATTAAAGGGCAAACATCTCCCGGTTCCTATCTCCAATAACCGGAGTGAAAGACCACTCTTGCTGCAATCCAGTCCGCAACAACATTAGCTTCTCGGTAGACATGGCGAATCTGGATGTTAGGTACCTCCAAAGTCATAGAACGGATGTCACATAATAAAAGGATAGGAGGCAGATGGGAACTGTACTCCTGACGGATCCATCGAATAACAGTATTGGAATCACCTTCAATGATGAGACTACGGACGCCCAGGGTTCGAACAGCATAAGATATACCCGCTCATGCCGCATAGAGCTCGGTCATAGGCACCGAGGAATCAAGAAGACCAAAACCCCCTGCCGCCAGCATCGTACCATCCGTATCCCGAATAACATAAGCTAATCCAGCACTTCTGCCATGGACACTCCCATCAAAGTTAATTTTGACAAACCATAGTGGAGGGGGCTCCCAAGAAATAAAAACCGTACGTCGGTTCGCTGCCGCAGCAGCAGGGAGCCCCAGTGACCAAGGTTCGCAAAATCAAAGGACCCCTGATGGGAGGTATACTTATAAAAGAGAAGTCGCAGTCTTGAGAACCCTGCGAGGAGGAAGAACCATGTCCGAGAACAGAATATGATTTCGGGATAGCCATATCTGATAAGCGATATAAGCCCATAAAGGACCCCATTGGTGAGTACCCCTCCCAATTCGCTGCTTCAATAGTCTCAGGAAAGAAATACGGTGGGAGTCAGAATAGTCCATCCAGGGACAAGCACCAGAGAGTTGCTAAATCTGTCTAACCTTGGCATAATAGAATATAGCATGATCGATCGTTTCCTCCTCAATACCACACACTGGACAAGTGGGCAATATACTCAGACTACGACGTGATAGAATGAAGCATGTAGGAAGAATTTCCCAAGCCAGCTTCCAGATGAATAGTCTCACTCTAGGGTGAACAGGCAGATGCCAAATCCAGTCCCCAGCCATCGAATCCTGAGGGTAGTCTCTGAACATAGACAGAAGGTCCCTCATGGGAGCACGAGGTAAGCAAGATCTCCTCCACACCCTGGTATCAGTACTAGCACCCGGAGAGAGAGGGATAGAGAGAATGCACCGACAGAGCTCAGTCCCGAAAAAGCTGGATACTCGAGAATGCGACCAGGTAGAGCAATCCGATGAGATAAGGCCACTAACACACATACCATAAGGAATGTCTGGGCAAACAAAGGTCGGCCACCGAGACAGGGGGAGGTCGGCAATCCACGAATCCTGAATGGTATCCACTGAGGTACCATCACCAATCATCCAAGAGGTACAGTTCAAGATAGTCGGAGCATATCGACAGACCTCTTTCCAATAAAAGGAATGCCCCCGATTAGACTGAGAAAGAGTAGAAGAATTTCAACTACCGTACTTGGCTCACATGAAGGAACTCCACAAGCAATGCGGATCGAGCAGGAACCGGGAGGCATGCCTTGCTGTCAGAGCCTCTCTTCTGACCAACAGCGACTGGATGCCGAGACCACCCTCAGCCAATGGCAAACAAATAGCATCCCAAGCCAAGAGATGAATACCGTGGCCATCCTGCATCGATGCCCAGAGAAAATCCCGAAAGTATCTCTTAATCTTCCGCAGGCATGCCATCGGAATGGCAATATTAGATAAGAGATAGCAAGGCATTGAGGAAAGCACAGAACGGATCAATGTAATCCGCGCCATTAGAAAGGCCAGACACCTGCCAGCCATCCAGACGATCATGTATCCATCTCACCAGAAAGCTAAAGTCCGAGCATCGCGGCCGTCTCCCAGTAATCGGTATACCCAAGTAGGACATCGATCAGACTGAGCATGTATCCCCATAATTTGAGATATAGACCTCTTCATAGTAGAGGTTATCTTCGGGCTGAAGTAAATCAGCAACTTGCTAGATTGACACACTGACCCGAAGCCCGGCAATAGGAGAGAAGAATGGACGCAAAGATGGTGGCATTACTGGTAGAGGCCTTCCCCAGTAGGAGACAGTCATCAGCAAAAAGTAAATGAGACAGCAAGGTCCATGGGGGCTCGCAGCATATGGGTCAATAGCAGAAGTCCGCGTCACCATAGCAAGCTCCCGGGACAGAGCATCAGCAGAGAGGATGAAAAGAATGGAGAAAGAGGACATCCCTGCCTCAGACCAATCGCGAATAGAACTATGTCTGATCCCCATTAATCAGAAGAGAGAACGACGGCCTCTGGACACACTCCATCACCCAGTCAACAAAAGTCCCATGGAATCCAAACTCATGCAGAGTGCTACAAAGAAAGTCCCACCATAGTCTATCATAAGCTCTTTCCATATCAAGCTTGATAGCCATGAGGCACTGACGTCTCGAGGCTCTCTGAAGGTCATACATAAACTCCTGAGCCAACAGGGCGTTGTCCGTGATACTACGCCCCCTAAGAAAAGCACCCTGCTCCTGAGATATGAGAGGGATAACCGAAGCCATCGGATAACCAAAAGCCGAGCACAAATTTTATATAATGTGGTGCACAGACTGATAGGCCGAAAATGCAGGGGAGAGGATGCATCAGTACGTTTAGGTACCAGGGTGACAAGAGTCCGCTTCCAGTCAGAAGGCATATGAGTGGCCTAAAATATAGACAGGATAGCTGAGACCACGTCCAGACCAACTATGTCCCAATAATGGCGAAAGAATAAGGGCGGGTACCCGTCAGGGCCCGGGGCCTTGTCCGGACCCAGCTCCCATAAAGCAATACGAATCTCCTCCGTAGAGAAAGGCCTTATAAGAATATCATTCTCCACATCAGAGACCCTGCAAGCAGGCTGAATAGGATAAACTGGGAACCCATCCCTGACATCTCGGTCCATCTGGACTGAAAAAAGTGAAGAAGCTGATCCCTGATCGCCTGTGGATCATCCACTGAGCGGCCCTCATAATCATCTAAACGCCTGATGTGATTCACCGAACGACGTCGTATAGTAGTCTGATGAAAGAATCTCGTGTTGCGATCTCCCTCCATAATCCACTGAATGTGAGACCTTTGCCTCCAATAAGTTTTCTGCTGCAACATAAGAGAGTGTTAGATGGCTAAGGTGGCTCTGAGGGTGGTCAGATCCGTATCGTAAGAAATCCCTCCTGATCCTCCTTGGTTGTAGAGAAGAGATAATAGACTCGGCTTGTTCTACTTGCCTCATAATATTCCCCACCTCCCTCCTATTCAGCTAGAGAGCCTACGGCTGGCAAGAAGCAGGCGCTAGAAAGTCTGTATGTAGCACTGCCTCTGACCGGCATCTGCCAGACCTGAGAAATGATATGCCTCGCTGAAGAATAAAAGGTCCAGAACTTTTCAAACTTAAACTGTCGAGACCGCTGAAGAGATACTTCAGTAGAAATAAGGATAGGACAGTGATCAGAACCAATCCGGGGCAAGTGAGTAACAGTAGCAGATGGAAAGATCTGAAGCCAATTAGCAGAAGCCAAAGCCCTATCCAGTCTCTCCCAGACTCTAGCAGAACCCTGACGATTATTGCACCAGGTGAACTGGGTCCAGCAAACCCCAAGTCCAAGAGACCCGCCGAGGCAATAAAATTCCTGAATTCAACAATGTCCGAAGAACCAACAAACTGTCTACCTCCTCTCTTCTCAGAGGCCCCCACAATACAATTAAAATCACCATCAACAAGGGAGGGAAAGCCCTGGCCAAGGAGCAAGAGAATCTCATCCCAAAGCACACGGCGAGCCCTAAACTCAGTACTGGCATAAACTCCAGACAACAACCAAGGCGCAGAGGATCCTTCCGAGACAACCAAAGCCACCTGCTGGCCACAGCCGTGGAAGGCATCGACACGGACTTTATCCGGTCTCCAAAGCACCAAAATACCTCCAGAAAGCCCAATTGAGTCAATAGCATAAGAATTCCACAGTCTAGAGATCTGCCTCCGAAGGCGAGTCAGACTGTCCCCCGATAGACGAGTTTCCGTCAAAATGCAGATATCAAGGTTATGAAGCTGCTGAAGCCTCCCGAAAGAGGACCGAAATAAGGGTTTCAGGGCCCCTCGAACATTCCAAACAAGAATCTTCATTTGGAAAATTGAGATAGAGGGACCCGAGTAGAATCCCCAGTCACCTTTTCCCCATGGTGATCATTAAGCAATGAGACCCACTGGTCCCAGATCAGTACACTCATCCACCTGGAGGAGTCCATAGCCTCCACAATACGATCCTTCTGGATGGCATCCTTAAGAAGGCTAACCGCTGCATCGTGGTCCGAAATGATCGAATGAATCGACTGGGATGACCCTTCAATAGAAGCTGGGGTCACACTGTCCTTACGACGGGTCTTTTGCTTCCTCATCCCGACAAGACCCGGTGTACACCAGGGGACTCAATAGAGGCCGAAAATACAAAGGACCCTTTCTCAATGGACTTATCTCTGAGGGGTGCTTTTCCTTTGCCTTTGGAAGCCTTGGATACGACTCGCTGCACCATAGGCTCAACAGGCCGTGCCCTCTTCGATGGGCAGAGAGGCCACCGCCGCAAGACTTAGCCGGGCCCTCCAATACCAAAGGAATAGAGCCAAAGTCCTTAGAATTCACTGAATTCACTGAAGCCACCGGGACTGAAATCAGGCTTTCAGACTTGGACTCCTGAGCCCTCCCACAGTCCAACCGGCACGCAAGCAAGGGACCGGCACGCTGGTATAATAGACAAAGAGGGAGAGCTCGGGGGATTAGAAGCCTCATTCTCCTGAAAGTGCTTCGTAGAAGACCCCATGGACACCACCCCGGCTCAGCAGGCATCTCGCCATCAACTACGACACCGTGGGCGGAAAGCGGCAAGCAGGCTCTCCAAACACAAGAAAAGACTTTAGCCTTTGGAAGGGCAGAGCCACAGACCTACCATTCGATCCTTTGCTAAGATTTCTACGTGCAAATTTCTTAGGAGTTTGCACTGTTCCGTCAAAGCAAAGGAAGGGGAAGTAGCCATGCCCAGCAGGGGAATCCTGAGATGCAGGTTGCATCTGAACAGGGGGCTTCCGCCGTCTCACCGCCGCCATCCAAGGACCGAACGGAGGAGACGAAGAGGAAGAAGAAGAGTCCGGCCCAACTCCACAAGACCCAAAAAAATGCAAGGATCCACAAGCTCGCAAATACCATCAAGATGCTCGAAGGTGAATTGCTGCCAAAACGGACTGCTAGAACCTCTGATTCGAGCACCCGATGAAGCAGCTTGCTGAGGTCGACCTGACACAAGCGCGCATGAAACCTCCCCGCTTGCGTTCCTTGGTCGATGCATCAGAATACATGAATCTCCCAGTAGCAGATAGGATTGAAGCTAGAGCCTCATCCGCCCAAAATTCGATGGGAAGCATTGGCAATCGGATCCAAAGCAGAGCCTGAAGCATAGAAGTCTCAGATGGAATGAATTCCGGCTTCCACTCAGAGACAGCAAAGACTTGGCCATTGACCACCCATGGTCGACCAAGGAGAAGCTCCGTTGCACGATCATCAAAAAACCGAAATAAGTAATGCCGGTGCGCCAAAGCCGCCAAAGCCACAGATTCAATATTCCCCAAAACCCGGCTCGGTGGAATTCACGAACCAGAGCATCTGGAGGAACCCACCATCCAAGACTTCGGGCGAGAATGGTACGATTCATCCACCTACTAACCTCCTCCTCCAAAGAGCTCACAGGAACCTGGATGATCTCAGGGAAAAGCCGCTCCATCTCTGCCACCACAGCTGGAGACGGAGCAGGGGAAACCCACTCGAAACGGCTCGAGCGGGCATTCCTGCATGGCTTGCCGACGACCTTCGGAGCATCAGACCCCATCGACGGCTTGACGGAGGGACAGGCCATCACCGTATGAAGCAGAACCGAAAATAGCAGCACGAGGCGACGAAGATCAGGGAAGAAGAAGACACAGCCCGAATCTTAAAGCAAGCACCAGCAAACACTCTGTCAACACTCAATTCTTAGAGCAAGCACCAGTGGCAAGGCGGGGAACCATCAACAAGGACCTGTTCTCCAGAAGGAAGTTGGCGATAGAAAGTAAGGTGCAAAGTCATCAAGATTAATGCAAGAGAGGAAATGGGGTCTGTCATGGCCTTTGTTGCTATAGGCCAGCATTGTTGTATAAGGTCACATACATAGAGCACAAGATCTTAAGGAGGCGTTTGGTCACGGATTGAAAGATTCCATCTAGCATGACATTACTAGAAATGTGATTCTGAATTTTAAAAGTTCGGGCATGTAAGATAACCATGTTTAGTTTTGTAGTAATTTAACAGCAAAATACTAGATATTTTGCATTGATATATTGATTGAAAACATTACCAAAATATGATTAGAAAATATATTAAAATTACAAAAATACCCTTCTTGTAATTGAAAAGAAACAAAAGGAGAGCAATATTTTCAAATATAACTATTTTAAACATATTAGTATAATTAAATATTTATAACATAATATACACGTAACTGTTTAATGAAATTAAATATTACAAATATAAAAAATAATATAGTATAATAATAATAAATAATACTATCATAATAATCATAATATATTTAGTATATTAACAAAAATATTAATATATATTTATAATATAAAATATATTATCTTCATAATATATGCTATTTATTAATATATTATTATAAAGTAATAATAATTTATAATTATAATATAAATATTAAATTGAAATAATTAATTATCATATATTTAACATATAATTTTTTATTATTAATATTAATATATAAAAAAATTAAAAATTTTAATATAAAATACTAGATTATAAAATTAATAATATTAATTTCATATATGTTTCATAATAATCTTTGTATAATTAATTTATAATTATATAGGTTACTTGAAGGGCTTTTTTGTCCAAAATTTTTAGCGTTGAATTCTTACCATGTGACAATCTCACGTTACCATCCCTTGGTCGTAATTATATTACCATAGTTTTTGGTAATATGCTTTCTATGGGCATCTCAAATACTCAAGTGGATGCTTGGATTTGCTGAACCAAACATAAAAATCTTAAAACATTATCATAGGATGCTTGAGAAATTTTCAAGATTACATGAACTAAACACCCTTAGCAGGCTATAGAGAAGTCGACTGTATACTATGAGTTAGAAATTGAATTTCGATGAGGTTAGGCCAACTTGCACTGGGCTTTGAATCAATGGTTTGGACCAATCCAGCGACATAGCTTGGGCCAGGCTGGCTTGGAAATATGATGCGGTTGGTTACTTGGTTTCTCCATCATATGGGTTAGGTTCTAAACTATTTTCGTTTATTTGCTGCTGTGGTTTCATTGTGTGTGGCTTACTATTGTTTAGCTTATATATATATATATATATATATATATTCAAAGATTTCTACAATTTCTAACCCTCCCCAAACACCACCAAAAGGATCGAATTTTTTTCTTCAAAAAAATAAAGGCCAGATTCCTTTCCACCCATCTTTCCAAGTGTTGCTCTCATCGGCCTCGAGAGATGGGTGGAACACATCATCCTGTTTCTTTTACATTGTTTTAATAATTTAGTTAACATAGAGTGAGTATATTCATGTCACTTAAAAGGTTTTCATATTATTGCCAAAATATTTTAGGATAACAGCCAAACTTTCAAGATCGACCATCACATAAGCATCACGTAGTTATCACAAACACGTGTAAGGAAATAAATTAAAACAAAACAAAAATATGGATAAGAGTCCAATCTCGTATACATACCGGGAAAATTTGCAGTGTCAACGGAGTAATTGGAGAGTGGGATCACAAAAGACTTGATCCTCCCAGTGCAGTATTTTGTCCGGGACGCCATCCTCGAATTGTTCTTTGTTTCCAACACAAACACCCATAGAGTTAACGAGCGAATTTAGTAGTTGTCTATCTAAATACTAGCTAGCAAGGAAATGAAGAAGGAAGAAGATTTCACCTGCATGAGAAGGTAGCTCTTCCCATCGATGCTGTTCTTGATGACCTTGAAGCTCTGCCCATAGTATATGTGGAATAGCTGGGCGTCGTCCACTTTAGAGATGTTGCCCACCACCGGAACAGTCTTGGCCGCTCCTCTAACTTGCAACACTAAGGTAGCGTTTGATAGGAAAAATATTATCCATGGATAAGTGTACGGGATAGAGTTTATTCCCTGGCTATCCCTAGGGATATCCTTTGGCTATCCCATTGATCATATCAAATGCAAAAAGGTAAATCCATAGGATAATCTTTTTTTACTCTTATTTAGAGGGATAATCAGCTATTCCTGCATTCTCTAGGGAATAAATTGAGGGGATATCCCATGGTTAACCATGATTAACCATGGATTATCCCTTTGGTTAACTTTATTCTCTACTATCCCGTATAGTTATGGCTTTTGGGATAAGGGGGGATATCCCTTGGATATCCCTTTTTATCCCCTATTTCAAACACTACCTAAGAAGGCGACGGAGAAGAAGAATGCAGAGAGGGAATAAGTCCTCTTCAGAGGCTTACAAAATGCCATGGCTTTCTTCTGCGTCTCTGCGCCGGCTCCCCTACTCCAAGTTAGACTGTAACCGGATGATGGAACGAGAAGTGGAAGCTGCTTTGAAGCTTTCCTGTGGCGGTGCGGCGTCGGTGAGGATTTCATATCTTTTCCTTTGGGTTTTGGGGTTTTAAGTTATAATTATTGGGAAAGGCCAAGAGATTTATGCCCGCACTTTTTGCTGAGGAGCGCGCCCCCCCCCCCCCCCCGCGCGAAACTTTAAAAATGGCATATTTGCCCTGGTTGCTGAGTAGCCCCCTAAGCTCAAAACAGCCCCTCCCCATCGCCCGCCAGCCCTTCCGGTGCCTCCGATTTTCTTCTCTAGATCAACACCCTTGAATCCGACTATTTGAAGTTTGATTGAAAAGATTTTAACCTATAATCGAGTAATGGACAAGCAACTTGTAATTTTTGAAAGTTCTACGGTCGTAAAGGTTGGTTTATATCCCCGTCGTCGAATTTTTTTTTCTCGGTTCGTGAGTTGTTCGGCCATGTGTGGCCGAACAGGTCAAATCTGTTCGTCCACACAGGATCAAACTTAGTCATCCTGTTTGGCCCTAGTGGGCCGAATTGAATCATCATGTTCGACCCTGGTGGACCGAATGAGTTAGCATGTTCGGCCCTGATGGGCCGAACAGATTTTTTCTGTTCGGCCACATAAGGCCGAACAGAAACCAGGGCCGAACATGCTAACTCAATTCGGCCACACAGGGCCGAACAGAAGATTTCTGTTCGGCCAAACAGGGCCAAACATATGCCAATAATTCAGCCTCGGGTGGTCAAACAGAAAGTTTTTATTTTTTTGGGGTTAATTATGATTAGGGTTTAAAATTATTATTTGATCGTGTAGGACGATGCTTCGACCGAATGCAGCATGGTTGGCTCTGATTGTGTGATGGATTACACAAATAAATTTACAACTTACGAGGTAAAAATTTTGATTGCAATTATTTTAGTATTATTTGACTGAGCAATTATTTTAGTATTATTTGAATATCTATTTTTTATAGATATTCAAAAGTAGAGAAAAAATGTGTAATTGGTGTGGGAAGTCAGAAAGAGGAATGGATTTATCGTTATTATTAAAAAATATGATACGGTAGCAATGTTAAGAAACCAAGAATTGTTTTTTCTTGCGAGAGGAGTGGTACTTGTAAAAGTAAACACATAAAGAAAAGGGATCAAAGACCAGGGCCAGTGGTACTAAGAAGTGTGGATATCCTTTTGCCTTAAGAGGGAAGAAATTGGACACTACTGATGATTGGATGTTAATGGTCATGTGTGGTGTGCACAATCATCCAGCTGCAAAGCATCTCGAGGGGCATTCATATGCAGGACGATTATCTAAGCAGGAGACTACAATGCTAGTGGAGATATCGAAGAGTTTGGTTCAGCCTAAGGACATATTATCTACTTTGAAGCAAAGGGATGCCTTCAATGTTACGACAATGAAGACAATCTATAATGCACGACAGAGGTGCAAGGCTGTAGAGACAACTGGGAGATATCAGATGCAACATCTTCTTGGTAAATTATCTGAGTGTAAATACATTGAGTGGCATAGGAATTGTATTAAGTATGATGCTGTGCCTGACTTGTTTTGGGCACACCCTGGTAGTATAGAATTGTTACGTGCATTTCCTCGTGTGTTGATAATGGATTGCACTTACAAGACGAATATATATCCTCTTCCGCTCTTAGAGATTGTGGGGGTGACATCAACTGACTTGATATTTTCAATTGATTTTGTATACATGGACTCAGAGTGAGAAGATAACTATACATGGGCATTAGAGAGATTGTGCAATGTCATGGACGCTGATGCTCTGCCTAAGGTGATAGTCACAGACAGAGACTTGACTCTATTGAATGTAATTCATAGGGTATTTCCTATGGCAACACATTTGTTATGTAGATGGCATATTAGTAGGAATGTTTTGGCCCAGTACAAAAGGTTATTTGAAATAAAGGAGAAATGGGATAAGTTTATAATGAGATGGAATATACTTGTGTTGTCCACCACAGAAGATGAGTTTAATGATCACTGGAGTACACTCCAGAGAGAGTTTAGTACCTACCCAGATGCTTTATGGTATGTGTCAGATACTTGGCTGAGCAAGTACAAGGAAAGATTTGTCGCAGCATGGATGGACGCATGTAGGCACTACGAGAATGTGACAACTAATAGGTATCACAAGGAATTGATAAATTTAAGAACTTTATAATTAATTACGCAATTGTTATCTCACTTTTATTTAATTTTATTTACTTTTCTAGGGCTGAAAGTGCACATGCAAGGCTGAAAAGATAGCTTGGATCAAGCCAAGGGAATTTCGAGTCATCTTGGACAAAAATACATAGTTTGATTGAGTGCAGCACAGTGACATTAAAGCCTCATTTGAGAAGAGTTTAACGATCGTGCAACACGACTTCAAGCCTGCTGAATTCAAAGAACTGCGAGGTTTCATTTCTATAAGTGCATTAAATCAGATCCTCGCTCAAGCGAACCGAGCCAATTCAGTTGGGATTAATGATTCAATTTGTGGGTGTGCTATTCGGCGCACACATGGTTTACCATGCGCCCACGTGATTGTGCGGTTCAGGATGGAAGGTCGGCCAATTCCCTTCGATTGCATAGATCCTCATTGGAGAAAACTTGATATGGTTCCCGCTTCAAAAGTGCAAAGTATTCAGCTGAGCTGTGAACAGAGTTGGATATAATTGCTTGGAAATTCAAACAGTTAGATGGGTCTTCGCAATTGCAGATGTTAAGAAAATTGAGAGAGATTGCTAGCCCAGATAGTACTTCTCTTGAAGAACCTGCCAAAAGGATGACTAGTTCACTTGGCCGCAGCCACGCTTCATTGAAGGTTGATACATCTACCCGTCGTGATCCTTCTGCTTTGAGTTGATTCTTTCAGGACAAGATAGTTATTCACCTGGTACGGGCACTCCACCAATGATGCAAGTTCCAAAGATGCAGCCAAGGAAGAAGGTACAAAGCATTTCTTTCACCCATGGGACTGTGCCAGCAACTTCCGGGCCCGTGCCGGTATGTGTCGGACCCGTGCCGATATGTGCTGGCACATGCCGGCAACTTCCGAGCCCCGTGCTGCCAACTTCCGGACCCATGTCAGACCCTTGCCAGGACGTGCCTGACCTATGCCGGCAACTTTCGGACCCGTGCCGGGAAAGGGCCGGGCCCATGTCGGCAACTTTCGAACCCGTGCCGGGCCCGTGCCGGCAATTTTTGGACCCGTGCCATTTGTTATTACAAAGTTGCCATCTAATATCATTCGTAATGGTTTGCAGGTTTCTCGTCATCGAACCCGATCATATAAGCCAACAATCTATATTGATCAAATTCTAGATGGGTTGAGGCCGTTCATCCAACATATCAAGGATGTTAAAGCTGATGGCAACTGCGGATTTAGAGCAATAGCTGGCTTGCTGGGATTTAGAGAGGAGGATTGGCTACATATTAGGAAGGATTTATTACATGAGTTGCAATGTCATTCAGAGCACTATCGCGCTTTATATGTTGTCGAAGGGAGGTTTGAGGAGATTGAACATGCATTATCATATTTTGATAATTGTCCACCTTATGACCGATGGATGACTATGCCGGATATGGGCCACGTTATAGCGTCTCGCTATAGCGTTGTCCTATACCACCTCTCCTTGCAACAATGTCTTACATTCCTACCTCTTCCTCCTGTATCCCGCAAAGATATTGCAGCGGCGTTCATAAATGGCAATCATTTTGTGGAGGTATTAATTAAATGGCTTTTAATCATCCTTAAATGACTAATAATTCATTCTATTTACTAATTTATATATTTTGCAAGTGTTTCTGTTACCGGTCATCCCGTTTCCCCAATAGCAAGCAATTAGCAAAAACATCATTTACCCTGTGCTTCCGGATGGGCTACTTCATATGCATCTAGGATTCACCAGTTTAGACAAACGATCTCGTCGGATGTTATTATTAGCAAGACCATTGAGTTGTAGAGTTAATTTTGTTAGCAACAATTAATTTTGTATAATGTTTGACATATTTATATTAATTCAAAAAAATTTTAATCTAATTGAGCCAAAAGGAAGTAAAATTTTATTCAAATTTCAATGTCTTTTACAAAAAGATGCACTATGTGTTAAAAGATACAAAATACATGAGGTACATCAGGGATCCCCATCATGTCGTCATCGATGCCTATACTGCTGTGGCGATGCATGACTAGGGCCAGGGACATCAGGCTCAACCGTAGAGATATGCTGACCCTGCAACACATATGCAATCTGCGATATGACATCGTATATGTACGTCCCCTGTGATGCAGTAGCCTCCTCCCGATCCATATCAAGTATGCTGGCGCAAAGGCCAAGTGCATCTACAATACGCCGTCCTTACACGTCAGCATCGGCATCATCGGGACGTGATCGGGAATAGATACTGGATCGGCTCTCCGGAGGGTGAACAGCCAGATGCGTGATCCAAAAATATCACTCCAAAAATCCCGGTACGCAATCTGAGGGTCGGGTCACCGGATGGCTCCTGCTCACTGGGCTCAGCAGGTGATCCTCCCATCTCTCCCATAACTGCTCATAGAAGACGTACCAGATGCGGTATGATGCTGCCATCGATCCTCTGCTGGCTCGCTCAGGGGCTAGTGGCGCACGAGGGATCGTCTGTATCATATCGAACTATCATAAAACCCTTTCAGGATGATAGGGTTCTATGACATCCATGCACTTCAGGCATCCACTAAAGAATGTAATATCAAGAAATGAACGATCATCCTGGATAAGACAATGGGGATCCCAAACTACCTGCATTATATTAAATCGTAATCAGTTTGATAATGTATGACAAATTATAGAAATATACAAGTACATGGTCCTATGGTACATACCTCATCTGCCCTCAATACGTCCAATGACTCATGTAGAATCACCAAATGGTCCATCTGTTGGGAATTGTATCCTAAAGCCAATCATTTGATGATTGTGCTAATGTAAATTGTATATAAATTGATATATTAATAAAAGTTATTTGGCAGTTTATTCATTACAAGAACATCTTCTTAATACTCCTGATTGTAATGAAGCCCTCAGGATCTTCCTTCACGATAAAGAGGATTTATCTTTGAAGGTCCTTAAAAGAGTTTGCGACCAAATGATATACTATGACAGGGCTATAGTACTATCAATTATAGGATGTTGTATATTATATTTGTTGGTTGTCCTCTAACCAAGGAGTGTAGAGACACTAGTATGAGTATTGATCAAATCTAATTAGATTAGGTTAAGAATGCTCTAAATCAAACAATAGTTGTAGTTGATCATGTCCTTCTCTTTGATTAAACCAAATGGAAGTAGATTAGGCTCCGTGGTTGAGCATGAATCTCTTAGATGGTCAAATCAGAATTGGTTAACCATATGATGTCAAGGTGGGTTGGCAAGTTGCTCTAGGATCAACGATCGAATGGTTTTTAATTGGGAGCTACTCGTATTGATGCGTCTTTAACGAGTTAATGGCATATCCCTCCCATCGATCTCACTCACCTGGTCATTGTGGTGAACCATTTATGATTCAGATCATTTACCTGATTCGGGTTGACCCATGCCTGTAAGGAAATCAGTCTGACTGATTTAGGTGCCACTTAACCTGACTTAATCTTGTTTCATTCTACGATTTCATAGATTCAGTGGGAGAACTTGATTAGTCAATTTATCTTCATATTATTAAAATCCTCTAAAATTATTAGGTCCTTAAAATGAAATAGTTATATGATAACTAGATCATAGCCTCCCATTAAGGTGGGTGATAATGAGTCCGATGTCTTGATAATCATTGGAGGCACTCCATGCCTGGTGCTTGTCAACCATCGGAATTATCATTCATTATATGATAAGTCAGCGTAACTATTAAATAAACAGTCAGGTGAGCCGAGCTTCACTCGGGCTTGGTTGTCTATTGATAGGTTACACTGATTATATCATTTAATGGTTGGACCTAACCAGAACTTTCAGTGGAGGCACTTCATGCCTGCTGAAGAGGTATATGGGGCAAAACTGAACACTAAGAATTGTTTGGGAAAACAATTGGTTTTGAACCTACTCTTAGATGCATATGGGTTAGCCAAGCTTCACTTGGGCCTGTATGTAGTTTATGTAGATCTTAGTGCCCGCTAAAGAATTAAGAATAATTCTTCGAATTGGGTGTAGAGGCTGCCAATTTGAACAAAATAGTGGGAGAATCTTTAGACTAAAGTCCAAGTCTTTAGACTGAATCAATTTATATACTAATAAACTTTAGTTTTTTCTTATGCAGAACATGGCCACTAATTTATCATTAAGGTCCCTATTGGATAGTGACAAGTTGAATGGTTCCAATTTCAATAGCTGGTTCAGAAAACTTAAGATCGTCCTTGAGCATGAGAGGATTCTATATATTCTGAATAATCCTGCACCAAAGATACCTGATGCAAACACCCAAAGTTCTGAGAGAGACACTTATCAGAAGTGGCTCAATGATAGAACTAGCGTGCGTTGTATCATGCTAGCAGCAATGAACGATGAATTCGGTCGCCGGTTCGAGAATGCTCAGCCAGAAGAAATCATTCAAGCGTTGAATGAATCTTTCGGCACACCCGACGATGTTGAAAGGCACAAGACTAGTTGTGCTATTTTCAATGCTCGAATGAGGGATGGATCTCCTGTCACTGATCATGTATTGTACATGATCGAGAAGATAGAACTCCTAAGCAAGCTCGGCTTTCCCTTACATGAGCAGTTGGGAAAAGATGCGATCCTGAATTCCTTGCCTCCATCCTTCCGACCTTTCCTTACTCATTTTCGAATGACAAAGCCTGCAGTCAACTACCACGGTTTGTTGGGGTTGTTACAGAACTTTGAGAAGGATAACCAGCTCTCTAAGGGTTTGGTTAATGTGGTTGAAGGATCTAAGGTAGGGCGTAAACCCTTTGGGAAAGGAAAGAAGAAAAAGAATAATAAAAAGGTGCAACATGCTAGGACATCTATAAGGGGTCAGATGCAGAAGAAGAAAGTTGATAAAAGTCAAGCTGAATGCTTTCACTGCAAGATGCAAGGGCACTGGAAGAGGAACTGTCCTCTTTACATTGCCACACTTGATCCAAACAGGCCAAAGAAGAAAAAGGAGCAAGATGTTGCTCAACAAGGTATTTATATGATAACACCTTGTAATTTTTCTTATATGATAATCAGACCTGGGTATTGGATACCGGGAGTCCTTTTAACATTTGCAATTCATTGCAGGGACTACAGGTCACCAGAAGATTTGAGGACAATGAAAGATTCCTTAATGTCGGCGATGGAAGATTAGTTCCAGTTCTGGCATTAGGAGTTCTTGAAATAGTTTTCAATAGAAATGTCATTATACTAAATGATTGTCATTTTTGCCCAACGTTCTTGTTGAACGTAATTTCTGTAGGCCTTCTGGCCAAAAGTCATTATGAAATTTCAATAAAGGATGTTACTTTGAATATCATTATGAATGGAGTCACTGTAATGACTGGGCATTTATCTAATGGCATTTATATATATCACAGCCTGTGAATGTAGTGTACAATTCAAGTAAGCGCCCTAGAACAACTGATGTCACAGATATTTATCTTTGGCACCATCGGCTGGGTCATATCAATAAGAACAGATTAAACAGGTTAACTCAGGAGGGCATCCTTCGAGTTGATGATTGTGAATCATTAACTACCTGTGAATCATGTCTTCTTGGTAAAATGACCAAGTCATCTTTTACTGGAAAAGGTGAAAGAGCCAAAGAGCTATTGGTCTAGTACATACTGATGTATGTGGACCAATGAGCACTTGTGCCAAAGGTGGATATTACTACTTCATTACTTTTACAGACGACCTTTCTAGGTTTGGTTATGTCTATCTTATGAGACATAAATCTGAGTCGTTTGAAATGTTCAAACTATATCATAAAGAAGTAGAAAAACAAACAGGAAAATGTATTAAGACCCTTCGATCAGATCGAGGAGGCGAATACCTTTCCAATGAATTTGTGACATATTTAAGAGAGAATGGGATTCTCTCCCAATGGACTCCTCCTGGAACACCGCAACATAACGGTGTGTCGGAAAGAAGGAATCGAACTCTGTTAGACATGGTTCGGTCCATGATGGGTTTTGCAAGCTTGCCAATATCATTTTGGGGATACGCATTAGAATCAGCTTGTCATATTCTTAATAAGGTTCCAAGTAAGTCTATTTCTAAACTCCACATGAGATGTGGTATGGACATAAACCGGTTATTACCTATCTGAGAGTCTGGGGGTGTCCGGCTTATGTGAAACGTGCAAAATCAGACAAACTTGAACCCAAATCTGACAAATATTTTTTATCGGCTATCCGAAAGAAACCAAAGGATATTACTTCTACAATACTGAAGAACAAAAGTTGTTCATTAGTAATAGAGCAGTTTTTCTTGAAAAGGAGTTCCTTAGTGAAGGAACAAATAGCTCTAATATTGAACTTGAGGAAGTTCATCAAGTAGAAGGAACAACACAAACCAGTGAACCCTTAGAATCTGAGTTGATTAGATCAAACTCAAAACCCATTTTAGATGCACCATTAAGGCGATCTGGTAGAGTACCACATCAACCGGACAGATACTTAGGTTTCTTGGTCCAGAACGATGATCCTGTTGAACTCGATGAGAACAACGAGGATCCGATCACCTATATGGATGCTATGCAAAGGACTGACTCTAATAAATGGCTTGATGCCATGAAATCCGAACTTGATTCCATGAAGGACAATAATGTATGGACATTAGTTGACCCACCCGAAGGGATAAAACCCATAGGGTGTAAGTGGGTTTTCAAGAGGAAAAGAGGTGCAGACGGAAAGGTTGAGACCTATAAAGCACGTCTGGTTGCTAAGGGGTATCGTCAACGTTATGGTATTGACTATGACGAAACGTTTTCTCCTGTGGCAATGCTGAAATCCATTCGGATTATGCTAGCTATAGCAGCACACTTCGATTATGAGATTTGGCAGATGGATGTTAAAACCGCTTTTCTAAATGGTGATTTAGAAGAACAGGTGTATATGATACAGCCTGAAGGTTTTATATCTGAAGACGAGTCTAAAGTGTGCAGGCTACAGAAGTCTATTTATGGACTTAAGCAAGCATCTAGGAGTTGGAACATACGATTTGATAAAGTGATCAAATCTTATGGCTTTATTAAGAATAAAGAAGAACCTTGCATTTATAAATGGGCTAATGATTCCGTTATTGTATTTCTTGTATTATATGGATGATATTCTCTTAATCGAGAATGATATCCCTGCATTACAAGGAATAAAGACATGGTTATCATCACAATTCTCCATGAAAGATCTGGGAGAAGCATCATACATCCTAGGGATGAAGATCTATAGAGATAGATCTAAGAGGATGCTTGGTTTATCCCAATCTACGTACATTGACACCGTGCTAAAAAGGTTTAGCATGGAGAATTCCAAGAAAGGCTATCTTTCGATAGGCCATGGAATTCATCTTTCTAAGAAGGATTGTCCGACAACTCCTAATGAAAGAGAACGTATGAGTCGAATTCCATATGCTTCGGCAGTGGGATCGATTATGTACACCATGACATGTACAAGACCAGATGTGGCATACTTACTAGGAGTAGTGAGTAGATACCAATCTGATCCATGAGAAAAAAACATTGGCAAGTTGTTAAGACAATCCTTAAGTATTTGAGAAATACTAAGGACCAGTGGTTAGTCTATGGAGAGTCCGATTTAAAACTTATTGGATATACTGATTCCAGTTTCCAATCAGATCATGATGATAGCAAAAGTGTATCGGGTTTCGTGTTTATCCTGAATGGTGGAGCTGTTTGTTGGAAAAGTTCTAAATAACATATAGTGGCAGATTCGGTGTGCGAGGCAGAGTACATCGCTGCATCAGATGCTGCGAAAGAAGCTGTGTGGCTACAAAAGTTCATCTTCGAGCTTGGAGTGACACCTTCCATAGATGAACCAGTCATGTTGTACAGTGACAGCACTGGTGCCATAGCTCAAGCAAAGGAACCACGAGCACATCAGCGCACCAAGCACATACTGCACCGGTTTCATCTTATTCGAGAGATTGTAGACCGAGGTGACATAAATCTTCAGAAGATTGATGGAAAGAAAAACCTAGGTGACCCATTTACTAAAGCACTCAGCATCAAGGAGTTTGACAGCTATAAGTTGAAGATGGGTATTAGATACTGTAATGAGTGGCTTTAGGCTAAGTGGGAGTTTGTTGGGAATTGTATCCTAAAGCCAATCATTTGATGATTGTGCTAATGTAAATTGTATATAAATTGATATATTAATAAAAGTTATTTGGCAGTTTATTCATTACACGAACATCTTGTTAATACTCCTGATTGTAATGAAGCCCTCAGGATCTTCCTTCACGATAAAGAGGATTTATCTTTGAAGGTCCTTAAAAGAGTTCGCGATGAAATGATATACTATGACAGGGCCATAGTACTATCAATTATAGGATGTTGTATATCATATTTGTTGGTTGTCCTCTTAACCAAGGAGTGTAGAGACACTAGTATGACATACAGGTAGAAGTGTAGGAGTACATTTCACCGAACGTGACTCATTTTCGGATACTCTACTATCAAGAGTTAATCCGAGAAGATATAGGTATAAGTATCCTTCAGACCTAAAGATCATAACCAGTGGCTTACAAGCAACTCATTGTACTTAGGTACCGGACCACCTGAATTTCTAATCCAGCTACGAAAGGTTACTGGGTGCAGTCAAGTACTTGTGGTAGTCAGTTGTCGATCAAGATGGAATTTGACCTATCCCGTTAAAAGGAGAAATGCTTGTGTTTCAATTTAGCAAGACCTTGGCCAAGGCACTTCATGTGAAAGTCACATGATCACTAAAGTTGAAATCACTTTATGGATTTGCTTTTAGAGTTGATAGGCTCTTAAGCCATCCTTAGCATTTGTGGTCAAGAGGATGAATTATACGGTAACTGTTTCTTAGGGTTCTTGGAGTTTGCTCGGCAACTCTTCGACCTATCCGGACGTCGGGTTCCATTGCTAGATGGGCACATCGATTAGTATAGAAAGTTGTTTCTATGCTACCAGCTTAGGTTCGAACCTAGAGAGTCACATGCATAGAAGTTTCCTAGGATGATCTGTTTGCTGATCAACGATTGAGAATCGTATATGATTTAATTAATCAATTTGATTGATTGAATTATCTCAATTGGGTTAAGTACAAGTGAATAAGATTCAATTTGGTTTAAGTCTATTAGAAAGACTAGTCAATTTCAAATATTGATTTGAAATTAGACTTGATTTGGATTAAATAGATTCAGAACTAGCCAAATTTGATTTGGGCTTGGACCATGATCAATGTGGGTTCAGTCAAATAAATTCAGATCAGATTAAACCATCACCTGAACCCAAACCTCTCGCATAAGGATCTCATATGATGAGATGGCTAAAATCTTATCTCATGAGAGATTAAATTCTCATGTAGAATTTAATGCCTAACATTAATTTTCACCGAACGTTGGATTTAGCCACGACTCATTAGTTTTCACCGAACGTCGGATTTAGCCACGACTCATTGGTTTTCACCGAACGTCGGAATTAACAAGCGCCGTGCCTTTGACATCTCTTCGCTTTTACTAATCGATGGAATTCTTAATGTCAGAATTCAATGTTAAGGCTAAATTGAGAGTATAAATAGAGGGCATTCCCTCACCAGAAAACACAGAACAACAATACACGATATGTCATGGATTGTAATTCTAAAAAGGTTAGAATAAAAATTCTGGTAATTCTGGTGTTAGCGGAAGCATGGTGGATCTTAGAGGAAGATTCAAGTGGAAGGATTCAAGATCAGCAAAGCTATTTTTCCACGAGCTAGCACTCCCAGAAATTCAATCATTCGGGGCTTCGCGTGGACGATACTAGAGGCCGAATGATTGAACGGCTGCAGAGCAATAAGGATTTACCTACTGTTCTTAAGGTAAGCGATTTGATCCCTAGATCTTAAGGGAGGCTTCAAGATAAGTGGTATGACTAGTCATCTTAAAGATCAAGATATGATCTTGATATTTTTATTTATATGCATATTTTGGATCAATCGATCCTATATACAAGGCAAAGATATGATCTTGATGCATGTTAGATAGATTAGTATGTAATCTTTAAAATTTCGCATGATAATTGTTATCAATATTTTTAAAATATGCATGCCTCGGGGATTGTTTCTCCCTACACCATCGTAGAACGGGGTGGAGTGTCGGGAGTCCATCGGTGTACGCGGGGCCTAGCATCAGTATAGTCCAGGGCTGGGTGAAGAGTGAGAAAGGGAAAATGCTCATAAATTTATGCATGGATAAGCGTCATATATCCACTGATATGTCTAACGGATGCCCTAGACACAATCCCCAACTGTCGATATAAATGAGCCAAGGCACCCGCACCCTAAGCATATATGATCACTCTATCCAAATACTGAAGTATAGCAAGATAAGCTATAGGCATCCTCGTCCCGCTCTTATCGACAAAAAGTGTACACCCTAACAAAAAAGCAAATATGCTCGCGCTGCACAATCTATCCTACGGCGGCTATCTATATCTGATACATCATGAAAATGACTCTTCAGCCACTCTAACCTCACAGACTGACCGCGGACAGATAGAACCTCTTGACGCATGTCATCCATGATACATCCAATAGCTGCACTAGTAGGTCCTCAGCATTTCGATCACTCATCCTATCTGTAGACAAGGACACTGAGGCACCCATGATACTAATCCCTAATATGGCGGCAACATCATCCAACGTGATTGTCATCTCGCCAAAGGAAAGATGGAACGTGTTCGTCTCGGGCTGTCATCTCTCTACAAAGCCCGAGACAAGAATCTTATCAGCGAACCGATAAAAGCAATGCACTAGCTCAAGAAGACCTGACTGCTGAACTATATCCTTGAATCTCCTATTCGATTGCCCTGATACCCACCACTGCCACTAACCTACTTTGGCAGCATGGTTCATGCACTTCAGTGGAGTTTATTTCTATGAAATATAAATGGATAACATGAATAACACATATAACAGCATCGAAATAATACATTAAATAAAATATAGTAGAACAACAAACAAATACCGGTTGCCTCCAGATGGAGGCTGCAATATGTGTCCTGAAACTCCTAAGGACAGACTCATCCTCAGGACCGCCTGGACAAGGCCCATCCGCTTCATCATCATCAACATCCATAGCTGGGATGTTCTCGTCTGCTGTATCATCTGGGGGCGATGGTGTAACAGGAACCTCAGGAACCCGAGGCTCAGTCTGGGTTCTACGACGTCTCCTGGCAGACACTGTGGGTCCAACTCTAACTCGTGAGGGACTAGCATTCATATCTGAAATATTGCATTATTCATCATTAAAATTTAAGATAAAATTATGTCAAAATATTCATCGATAACCTAAACTATTTTAATAATATATTAATAATATATTTATATTAGTAACATATATTTATTAGTAATATATATTAATAACATAAACTCATTTGATAAAAAATTTTTAAAAGAAAAACATTAATAATATATTTTAAAAAAATTTAATAACTCTTTATTAATAACATAACTCTCTTTAATTTTAATTTTTTATTTTTAAAATATATTAATAATATATATTTATTAATAATATAAACTCATTTAAAAATAAAAATTTTAAAAGACATATATTATCAGATTTTTAAATATCTCTTTAATTATATATTTTATTTTAAAGTCTATATTATTATACTTTATAGTATACTTTATTATAATTATAATTAATTATAATATACTTTATTATAATACTAGATTATAATAATTTTATAATTATTATAATTATAATTATAATATACTTTATTATAATACTTAATTATAATATCTCTTTAATTATATTATACTTTATTATAATACTATTATAATTAATTTATAATTTAGAGACTCTCTGTTCGGCCTGCTGAGCGAACAGATTTAATTCTGTTCGGCCCAGTAGGCCGAATAGATTTAAATTTCGTTCGGTTTGCTGGGCTGAACAGAATTAAATCTGTTCGGCCCAGCAGGCCGAACAGAGAGTCTCTATTTGGCCAATCAGGGCTGAACAAATACTCGGTCGACTGTGGATCGTGGGAGGGAGGCGAAGAGGGGGCAAAGGCTTTTGAAGCAGGAAGGGAGGGAGGGAGGGAGGGAAGGAAGGAGGGAGGCGAAGAGGTGGCAGAGAGGGGGCGGATCGAGTGAGGAAGGGAATGGGGAGGGAGGGAGGGAGGGAGAGAAAGCATACCGTGAAGCCGGGAAAGAAGAGTCGCTGCCGGGGAAGCCGCCGCCGGGGAAGACCGTGAACGAGAGGGGACTGTGAGCGAGAGCGAGAGGGGGAGCGCAGTTGGAAGGAGGGAAGGGGGGAGACTCAGTAATTTTGGGGGGCGGGGAGGGGGGTGAAGGAGGAAGGGGTAGTTTAGGAATTTTATAAATTTAGGGGGGCTACTGAGTAAAATTGGAGGGCTACTGAGTAAAAAAGGGCTAAATGGGGGGGGGGGGGGGGGGGGGGGCTCCTCAGCAAAAACTGCGGGCCAAATAGAATTTCCCCAAGTGGATGGCAGGCCCTTTTTGTTGTCGCCTGCGTTGTTTTGGATTCTGGGTTAGCCTGGGGTAGAGTCATGCGTTGTCTTGCATTGGTTTGGTTGAGGTGTCTCATGTAACTGGGGAGCTTCTATTTGTACCGCTCGAATTACTCAATGCACTTCTATTTAACAAAATAAAATTCAAATTTACCCTTATAAAACTTGACCAAAATGCCTTTGGATTACTCTTTGCGTTCCCCCTGAACAAAACACCCCCCTTCCACTCCTCCCCCCTCCCCGCTCCCATGTACATGTGAAAAAAAAATTCCCTCAATCCATTTAATCCATTTAGATCCTCATTTGAAGAGATTTCAACTTCAATTGAACAATGGACAAATTTCAGATTGAACGATTATCAGCTTCAAGAGGCACGTAGAACTGGGCGTGTGTGTTAAAGGAGAAAGTGTTGGAGCAAATATGCAGGATTATTACGGAAAGTTAGTAGAGGTGGTTGAAGTTGAATATCCCGTTGGCTTATGAAACGAACCGTATTGTTTCGTTACGATTGGTTCGATCCGACAGTTCCTGTGGGCAAAAGGGTTCATAACGACTACAATTTGGTTGAAGTGAACCATCGACGAAGATTGCAGAAATATGACCCATTCATCCTTGCATCCCAAGCTCAGCAAGTGTTTTACTGCGGATATCCAAGTTTGCGCAACGACAAGCGAGATTGGTGGGCTGTTTCTAAAATCGTCCACGTTCAACAATCTTATTAGAGGAGAGTTCATCAAGTCAATCAGCCGAGTGCCCTGCATTTCAAGAGGATGAGATGGAAATGCATGCAATTGAGGACGACACAAGGCTCCTGAAACATCACTTAGAGATCCAAATGGTGATGTCCAAGAAATTACGGATGCAAATGTTCGGTTTCCTTCCGATGATAATGAAACTGAATCGCAGTCCGATTCGACATCGGATGTTGAACCAACATTTCACGAAATAAATGACACCAATTAAACATAGAGGTTTTCTTAAATTCAACTTTATTTTATAAGTGGTAAATTTTTACATAGTCAATCATTAATCGTAATTTAATTGCATGAATCTTTAGTATTTTCAATATGACGAGCAGAGGTAGATCTACCGACGACATATGGAGTGAGCAGGGACGTAGCTCTGCTGCATCAGATCACATGAGCTTTGGAGATGGAGAGTTTGGATCTCCACACATCGCACAGCCTTCGATCTCTCCAGCAGTCGGCGGTGATCCTGCATTGGTATTACCATCCAGCCGATCGGCCGCACCGTACTTCGACTTGATGCTTATGGGTTGTAAGTATATACTAATTAAAAATATATGTTTATGTTTTTAAGTCAATTACTTATAAACATATATTTTTTTAATAGATTTATTGAGCAGCATCATGTATCCAGCCACATCAGCGCCGTATTTCAGAGGCGTGCAGATCCCAGTGGCTACGATTGGCACCACGTATCTCCAGCCACGAGGGAGTTTTATTTTTCTAAGTTTCAGGTAAACTTATTAAATACAATTTATCACTGATATAAAATTTCTTAATCTTAATAAATTCTGAAACTAATAGTTTATTTTAATGCAGAAAAAGTTTACGTGGGACCCTGCCAGCCATGATGCCATTAGGCAGCATGGAGGCTCTGATGGGACGCCGATACTCCGACATGCTTCATCGTTGGAGGTCATCAGGTCAGCATCCTATGCATGTGCCAGAGGGTATTTGGCACGAGTGGCAGCAGGCTTGGCAGTCCGATGGCTAGCGCAGGAGGTCCACATCAGCCAGCACGAACCGCCGATCCGAGAAGGGCGGTCCTGGCACGGGTCTCTCCCGCCATACTTCGGGCTCCATTTCGATTCAGGAGCACAGACGATGTATGGTAAGAAAACATAAATATTTTAATTACTAATATTAGTTATTTACAAATATTTGTATTAATATCAATTTTTTATTGTTATAGTCTGAGCAGGAGGGCGGAGATCCTGGTGAGTTTCGTCTATTCAGGGCGACACACCAGGAGGGACGGTTCCTGGGTCGACACGCGATCACGGGAGGTTGTGGTAAGAAATTAGATTTATGTAGTATCTATTTAATTTCTAAAATTTTATTTCAAGAAATTTATTAACTCATTTATTATTGATTTTATAATTTAAAGACACGAGTCGAGGAGCTTCGCTCCTAGGCATCGCAGGTCGACTCCACTGATGGGGAGACACCCGTCAAACTCTCAGCAGAGGAGAGTCAGCGTGTGTTTTTGGAGGCTGTTGGTGCCCAGCCGTGAGACCGCAGGGTCTATGGTCTGGGCACTAGAGCTTCTGCATATTTTTCCCATCAGGCCTCTAGCTCGCGATTTTCTGGTGATATTCCTGCAGAGCGTTTAGACGACATTCGGAGATCTATTGCGGAGGAGGTTTGACAGGATGTTCATCAGGAGGTTCGGTAGGAGGTCAAGAACGAGTTCGAGCAGCGTATGCGAGGCCGAGATCAGGAGCTTGCAGACGTGCGAGATCAGATGCATCATTTGCAGGATATAGTTAGCCGCTTGTCGCAGGGTCTCCAACCTCCACGTGATCGCTCAGATTCTTGATGTATTTTTTTTTTTTTTTTTTGTACATGAAAACTTCAAAATTTTAATATATGAATTATTTTTAGAAATTGATTATTGTTTGGATCAATATGAGTGAATAATGTTTCTATCAATATTTAAATTTAACAAAATTATTTTAACCATTTTAATTTTTAATATTTTATATTTTTTAAAAATTTAATTTGCGATGCATTAGCGACTGAAATTGCATCGCTAATATTTTTAAAATATTATTATTAAATATTGCGACGCAATGACCTGGCGTTGCAATAATTTAAAAAAAATTTAATAGCAACGCATTAGCGACTCAAATTGCGTCGCTATTATATCTAAAATATTTTAATAAATATTACGATGCAATGACCTTGCATCGTAATATTTAAATTTTTTTTTATTTGCGATGCATTAGCGACTCAAATTGCATCGCTATTATATCAAAAATATTATTATTAAATATTGCGACGCAACTAAATGCATCGCAATATTGCGATACAATTGAATGCGTCGTAATATTTAATAATAATTTTAAATATTAAAAATTAGTTTTAAATTTAGCGACACATTTGGATGTGTCGCAATATTGCGATGCATTGTTGCGTCGCAGAGAGTCGCATATTGCGACGCAATTGCACAAATGGATATTGCGACGGACATCTGAGCGACGCCGTCATTGCATCGCTATTGCGTCACAATAGCATGTTTAGCGACGTAATTGCGACGCATTTGGGCATCGCAATATTTTTTTCCCCTTGTGGTGCTTGTTTTTGAATTTTTTTCACAGCTCGTGATCTGTTCAGCCACATAAGGCCAAACATAAGCCTTCTGTTTGACCTTGATTGGCTAAATAGAGGCCTTATGTTCGACCAAACAGGGCCGAACAGAGGCCCTAAACTGAGCCGAATAGAAGGCCTCTGTTCGGCCCTGTGTGGCCGAACAGAAGGCCTATATTTGGTCGGAATGGTTCGAACAGGGAGGTTGAGGTTTAGTGTTTAGGGTAATTTAGGGTTAGGGTTTAAAATGATTTTTTGATAGTGCAGGACGATGCTTCAACCGAAAGCAACCTGATTAGCTCTAATGTGTGATGGATTACACAAATTAATTTACAACTTACGAGGTATGATAATTTTGATTGCGATTATTTTATTAGTTAACTAAGCAATGTGTAAAATTGTCTACTTACATTAAAATATTTATTGTGTAGATATTCAAGAGTAGAGAATAAATGTGTAATTGGTATTGGAAAGCTAGGAGGAGGAATGAATTTGTTGTTATTATTAAAACTTCTTATTCGGATGGCAATGTTAAGAAACCAAGAATTGTATTTGCTTGCGAAAGAAGTGGTACCTGCAGAAGTAAACATATAAAGAAAAGGGGATTAAAGACCAGGGCCGGTGGCACTAAGAAGTGTGGATGCCCTTTTGCCTTAAGAGGGAAGAAATTGGACACCGCAGATGATTGGATATTATTGATCGTTTGTGGTGTGCACAATCATTTGGCTGTGAAGCATCTCGAGAGGCACTCATATGCTGGACGATTATCTAAGCAGGAGACTTCATTGTTAGTGGAT
Source organism: Calamus simplicifolius (assembly GCA_900491605.1). Lineage (NCBI taxonomy): Eukaryota > Viridiplantae > Streptophyta > Magnoliopsida > Arecales > Arecaceae > Calamus > Calamus simplicifolius. The sequence goes on from UESW01002900.1 coordinate 145,613, forward strand.
ATGTCGAAGAGTTTGGTTCGGCCAAAGGACATATTGTCCACATTGAAATAAAGGGATACCCTCAATGTTACGACAATGAAGACGATCTATAATGCATGACAGAGGTATAAGGCTCTAGAGAAAGCTGGGAGATCTCAGATGCAATATCTTCTGGGTAAATTATCTGAGGGTAAATACATTGAGTGGCATAGAAATTGTATTAAGTCTATGTTGTGTGTGATTTGTTTTGGGCACACCCTGGCAGTATAGATTTGTTACATACATTTTCTCGTATTTTGATAATGGATTGCACGTATAAGATGAATAAATATCATCTTCCTCTCTTAGAGATTGTGGGGGTGACATCAACTGAACTCATATTTTCTATTGCTTTTGTATACATGGACTCTGAGCGGGAAGATAACTATACATGGGCATTAGAGAGATTGCACAGTGTCATAGACACTGATGGTCTGCCTGAGGTGTCACAAATAGAGACTTGGCTCTATTGAATGCAATTCAGAGGGTATTTTCTATGGCAACACACTTGTTATGTAGATGGCATATTAGTAGGAATGTTTTGGTCCAGTGCAAAAGATTATTTGAAACAAAGGAGAAATGTAATAAGTTTATAATGAGTTGGAATATACTAGTATTGTCCACCACAGAAGACGATTTTAACGATCATTAGAGTGCACTCCAGAGAGTTTTAGTACCTATCAAGTTGCTTTACAGTATGTGTCAGATACTTGGCTGAGCAAATACAAGGAAAGATTTGTTGCAGCATGGACGAAACACATGTAGGCACTACGGGAATGTGACAACTAATAGTTATCACAAGAAATTGATTCATTTAAGCACTTTATAATTTAATTTCATATTTGTTATCTAATTTTTTTTAATTTTATTTACTTTACTAGGGCTAAAAGTGTACATGCAAAGCTTAAAAGATAGCTT